>APFE030095229.1:10345-63490 GCA_000404065.3 Pinus taeda
ATCTAGTCTAGAGAAACCTAGAGGTATTTGCAGAAGTATGGATAGCCTGTGGGGTAAGATAGTATTCTAAGCCCATTGTTTTTGTGTAATCCAATGGAGTTGAACGTGGAGCTTGTAAAAGAACTTATGCCATAATCCCAAAGAGCCTAGTTGAGTTGACTAGAGCTCAAGGAGACGTAGCCCAAGATATCAGGGTGAACTCCATATTATATTGTTGTTATGTGCGATTTCTTATTGTTGCATTGCATTTGCTGCTTTATTTACTATTATATGTTTTATATCAGTTCAAGCAAATAACTTAAAGCACATAAGCAGTTTAAAAACAAACACAAGCATGCACCTATTTCAAGCACTTTTTAATTCCGCAATTGGTTAATCATAAGGTCTTGGAAATATTTAAGCTTTGGAAGTGGGAGAGGTTCTTGTAAGCTGACAAGAAGCCTTTAGTGCCCCATTTTCAGATCAATCATCGTGTTGTCTTTGTGTTGGTCGGGTGACTGACATGTGCATGGTGCGTAATGCTTCAAAGATTTTGGTGCACAATGCTTCAAAGGTTAAATGAATGTGGTGATGCATCGCTAGACAAAATGTTGTATTGCCATTTTATGTGGAAGTGTCCTGAAGCAGTATCTTGGATCTAAAATTTTTGTTTGGGAATGTGCCAAATGGATATATTATGCTTGGTTCATGTACTAAGGTTTATTGGTCTTGGTTTCTTTGATGATGTTTTTTGTTGACCTCCAATGCTAATGGATAGAGTTTTAAATTTGAAGACTGGAAATTTGGTTGGATATGTCTTTTATGAGATGTGATAGTTGTATGTTGGTTTTCTTTGGTGTGTTAGTTATTTTCACTCTCTAGTTCCTTAATTGTGTTGAGTCCTGTAAGAAATCTCGGCACTTGGCCGCTATGCAAAATGGAATTGGTATAGCTAGTGATAATTTTTTGGTCTGGAAAATAAGTTAACCAGTATGGCTATGCCTTAGCGATCACTTATCTTGTACTCTAGTTTTTTGATATGAAATATAAAGTTCTATATTTATAAAAAATAATAATAAAGGGTTTTGATTGAATTTCTCATAATCCAAATCAATTTAAAACTACATAAAAACTTATAAAATAGTAATCTTATAAAAAATTTGAACCATGACACAATTTTATTCGTGCTTGAAATTTCTATGAAATTTTTATGAGAGTTCTGATTATTTAAGAAAGAAGGGTCATGGTCCCAAGGTTAATTTTGTTTTTTTGTTTTTTGTATTTTGTTTTTGTTTTAATAACTAATTTGTTTGTAACTTGTCAGACTTTAAGTCATCGAACACCCAGCTTAGGCCACACCAACCTTTAATATGGCTAGGTTTTTTGTATACACGAGGTTTTTTCCAACAACCTTGACACAAGAAGTGCCTTAATGAAACACCCTATCATTGACTATTCTACATCTTGTGGGTGACAAGGTTGGAGTTTCAAATAATGTTACTTGTATTTTTTAATAACTTTCTTCTAGTTGTTGGAATTTTTTTTTTTGTAAACTGCGGAGGGACCTTTCGTTTTCTATTACTGTGGATCAAAAACCATTACATATTCGTAGTGGCCTCAACCCGCCCTGAAGGGAAACCGGGTTTATTGGCCACCTTAGGTTCTTTACAGCCATCCAAAAATAGAAAGTCTTAAGCCTTCTTGTTCATGCTAGATAAACTAAACATTCATAAAGACTGCTAATTTTCCTTATCTGCATTCTAGACTTATCAAAAAAATCTTTAGAGCCTAATCTATTATCTACTATCTTCATAGAAACAAAATTATACATATCTTCCGTTACTGAGCCTCCATTCCTGTCTGCAACTCCATTTCTTTCTTGATGTCTGGGTGGCATTGCTTTATCTGCTGCTGTATTTCATCCATCTTCTTGTCATGCATTAACAGGGTAATCTGGATATTCCTCAGATCTTTCTTTAAATTTGGAATTCCTTGAGACAGTTAAGCCATTTCCATGGCTACTTGCTCCATTGCCTTAGCTGGCAGTCGCTTCATGACCCAATAAACATGCAGCACCTGTTTATATAGAGTCATGCGGCCTCTCGTGTTTCCTGGATCCGGGAGAAGGTAAACCCAATCTTCCATCTCAGGATCAGATTGTCCATGAGTTTCCTCCTCCTCCATTTGTTGGATTATCCTTCTAACGTCTTTGTTGGTGTTCTCATAATAAGCTCTTTCTACATACTGAATCTTCTTCCCCACAGCTCTTCTGGTTTTTCAAACAAATGTTGTTTCCTGCTCTTCTTTGTGGTCTCCTGCTCTTCCCCTGCCCCTTCCATGTTGTCCCTGACATCCTCCCCTGCCTCTTCTGCTCCTGTAGTTTCCTCTCTCTCCTCGATTTCTTGTGCCCGAAACGTTGCCAATTTCTCGAACTCCCCTTCGCTCGCGGCCCTGCCATTCCTCATCCTCCCGGTTCTCCTGGCTATCCTTTGTCTCATGCTCCGCACTCTTTCCTCTTTTTGCTCGAGCCTGCTCTCCTTTATCCTCATCCGAGTCATACATCTCTACCTCATCCTCTGGGTCATCCGGAACCAGTACAGTTTCCTCAACCATCTCTTCATTCGCCACTCCTTTTCCCTTGTTTCCCCAGCTGCTTTGTTCCCTGGTGGCTTCAGTCTCCTCGTTCCTCGCTCTCCTTCTGGTTGCCATTTTCCCCTTAGTCTCTGCTCTGGTTTCCTTAATTTCCTGTTCGCGCTGCCTTCCCTTACTCCTGGCTCGCTCCCTCACCACCCTTCTCCTTTTCTAGACCTCACACTCTTCCCTTCGCCTCTGCCTTCCTTCGTGCCGCTCTCCTTCTTTATTATTCCTCTCCCTCCGATTTCCGCTTGCTATTTTTACATGCCCGCCTTGCCACCTGTTCCTTCGTTTGTTGTCGACGTCCCTTCACTCCTCCTTAGTACCTGCATACTCGCCTACGTTGTCTGACGCTCTGTCATCTCCGCCTCCCCTCATCACCAATCCGCCATTGATCCAACTTGATGTGTGATTCTTCTTGGTTGTCCTGCTGCCCCTTCCTATCATTACCTGGCCCTCCACTACCCTGTACTCCCTTCGCGCCTGCCTTGTATTAATTGCTCTGTGCACCGCCAAAATCACCCCGATCGGGGGACTAGTTGTTGGAATTTGACAACTAATATCATTTGATTAATTTTTTGGCAATCCAAATCAATTAAAAATTGGGCAAAATCTCTCGAAAGATTATTTCACCATATACAAATCTTGAATCGTGATAAAACTCTACTCATACTTGGAATTTATATGAAATTCTTGTTAGAGATGTGACTACTTAAGAAACAAAGGTCATGGTAATATGGTCGAAGTTTCGCTTTTTTGTTTACTAGTTTGTCCATGATTTGTGGTATTGATCATTGACTAAGAAACCATGATTCATGAGCATCTAAGCCACCAAAATCACCTGAGGATTACACCCGACTTGGGCTACGCCAACATTTTTTTGTGGATTAAATTCTATTACTTCAAAAACTTAGATTTACATCATGAGGTACAATATGCCAACTAGACTCTCACTAGGGAGACTAGATCATATCCAAAAATAAACTCCCCTTAAGGAGGAGAATAATAAATAGAAACTAGAGGAAACAACCAAAACCAAACTATAACAAGCATGTTGACCAAAATGGTCCAATATAAAGAAATTTGGAAATAAGATAACAAAACCCATGACCAAGACACAATCAAGATGATGGCTTAGAATTTGAGCCTACCACTAGAATGGGAGCATTCATATCCTCTGGTGCACCACTTGTATATGGTGGAATGTCAAGGTGCTTCTCAATTCTCTCCATGCTTCCATCTACGTCTCGCGGGTGCTTATGCAGGTGTTCGAGGGAATGCATAATGTCCATACACGACTCATGCTTGTCCAAATCGATTGTCCCCAACATAAAATTCATTTGTAAATATAAGTCCACTATTTGCATGTATTGATCGAATATGCCCCTTGTATGTGTAGTATTTGAGATCTAGTTCACCCACTTCGTAAGAACCTCGGTATCGGAAAATTGGTTTCTATTCATAGAAGCTTCCCCCTCAACCTGAGAGATCTCGTCCTGTATATGACCAGGGGTGAGATCCCTGTATTAGAAAGCAAAATCCTCAATCTGATGGTGAATACATGTGTGACCCCATTGGGCTTTCTCTTGATAATATGTGGCACCCCGCCTCAATTGAGCTTGCTCTTGATAATATGTGGCACCCCGCCTCAATTGAGCTTGTTGACACAACAATACTAACCCAATCACCAAAACTACAAATAGAGACCTTGACCCAAATTGAGTGACTAGGGAATTACATACATAAGGCCAACATAATCCAATGAATAAATATTCCCCTAGGTAACCAACCTAGGGTCCAATCACTCATAAGAATGAAATAACCAACCTTTGCGACAAGGTGGATTTAAGTGCAGACCACTGCTAGCCCTTTTTCTCCCACCAAACCACCTTACAAATGACCAGTTCCACCCTCCAAGCTATCAAAGTTAACAATTCACAGCAGGATAAAATAATCAGAACTATACAAAAACAAAAAGATACCTTACCCAAGACAAGGTTAGATTCCTCCTAGTGTCGAATCATAGTGTGCCTTCTTGTCCTAGCTAGAAATGCTTATTCTCAGCAAAGCACTGAGTTCTCAAGCAGTGAATCAAACTGTCCCAGTTTCAATGATGTTGTTAAGGATACACTCGAGCTAACAGAGTCAAGCGTTCGCAGCCCCCAAAGCCATGCCCTCCACCAACCAACAGGTGAACTTTTACTCCAATTCGACCACCCAACCAACTTAATAACGCTTTTGGGTGGGCTAAGATAACTCAAATATGCACTTCGATAATCATAAAAGCCTCGAATGACAGATTTAAAAGCCCAATATTGAAACCAAGACCCCCCCCTAAGAGGCTGAGAGATTCAAATATAGAGAGAGGAGACTTAATAGAGACAGTGTCAGCCATCCATTCTATTCCAATTCTCCATTAAAATCATCACTATTGACCATATACAAAGCCCAAGCTTGCTTCTCGAAGCCACCAAGGTCAAAATAGGAAACATCCAGGTGGGCAAACCAGAGATCAAAAGAAAAATCATATAACACTAACCCAATCCTAATTCCTTGCTAAGACGTCCACAATAAAAATGACTTTAACTGAAAAATGCCAAAATTAGAACGACAAGCAATGTTGCCTTTTACAAATGTATGCCATGCATATTGAATTCCCGCCTAAGCAATATAGCCCTGGAGGGTGAGTTGGAGCTTAGGCACCATAGCTCCATCTAGCCATTCTAAATTACTCACCACAATTCACTCTGTCATTCCCCTGTTCAAATTGTAACATATCCCTTACTATTCTCCACCCAAATTAAGATTAGCAGGAGGTAGTTATTATGATGACGTGACTCCCATAGTCACAATATGGAAACAGGGTCTAAATTTTTTTCTTTCTTCTATCCTTTTGAAACTCAAAACAAATGATGTCATCACGTTCATCTCGTTGAGATGATAATGGTGATATAAAAAATTTCTTGATCCGACTCCTAGTTCAACATATATGGCAAATTGAAGGTATGGCCAATTAAATAATTTTATGACATTGGGCATGCCATGTGATGCCCATATGGTTGACATAAGCCATCTGTTAGCCGCCAACTTGCTCATACACTAGGTCATGAGCCGACCCTTCTCAATGAATGGAGGTTTTAAACACACACACACACATATATATTCAATTAATATGCATGGAGCAGGCCACCCTTGCCACCTCACCCCATGACTTCAATCCCAGGCATTCCCTTTATAGCCCCCACCCTAACTCTTCGGGATGATGGGGACCGAGACGACACATAAACTGGTGAACGTGTCAAACCTTGAATAAACATTGGTGTGATGAGGCTTTATGGAGTGCCACAGGTCATTAAGAGATGGAGACGAGAAATTTCTTGTTTCTCGAAGTTCATCTCCCAGAAGGTTCATATGAGCACAGTAAGAGGACGAGTTGGGATGACGTAGCACTGAGAGACGTGGCATGCGACCCCAGTTGAAAAGAGGAAAGGCAAAAGAATGACCACTACTCAGAGATGGGCCCACATAACTTGACTGTAACGCTATGTCATCGTAGAAGGGAGGTACCTAGGATAAAATAAATGATGCACACCAAGGGATAGCTCGGGTTGACAAGGCTCTGTGATTACATGGAAGGGAAACATGAACGTCCAATAGAAACCACCGAGAGCAGACCTATGATTGTTGACCTATCCCAACGCGTGAAGGAGTAGCGAAGCCAGGATGACATGTCTTAGAGGGCCACGATCACGAGCCATGGTTTCATGTGGTGCATGGTAAGGCATTGTGGCACTAAAGGTTAAATGCCAAGATTTTATTCCCCCATCGAAAATGCCATCGAAAGAAAACTTCGCTAAGGGAAAGGGAGAAGGCATAATGCTTAAGCCACACAATGGTTATCCATTATGAAGGGATTCCTTTCCTGAGCTCTTAGGTGAGTGTCTTCACAGTTGGGTGAAGGAAGCACCTATATATAAACACGTGTAATTACAGGTATATATACATGGATATGATCATGCATACACGTAATTTGGTTTCCTTTCTAACCTTGAAATTATGGAACAAGGCTTAATAGTCAATGTTGTAAGCAATATGATAAACATGACAGGGACTTGCCCATTCATATTTATTGATGTTCATTAGACAAAATTCAAGCTCGTAACAACTCAACGGTCTGCAAGCCTCTTAGACTAATAAAGATAAAATAAGCTTGTGAATAATACAAGAATTCCTACAATTACCGAGATTTCTTATGGGATTCAACATTCCTCAAGTATGGAAGCAATCACATTCCATATTAGGTCACAAAATAAACTAACACATTAAATCAATATGAATATAGGCCTTAAGCCAACACGGTAAACACATTTTGAACATTTAAGTGCAAGAGTTTGAGTAACACATATTTCATAATTTGAAAGGTCTAATAACTGAGATTGGGACTTTGACTCTCCACACAACCATAAACAAACTACATCCAAGTCTTCCTTGCAAATGTCACCCCTGAGCCAAATTCCAAAGCTCAAGGTAGAGTGCTTTTAGAGGAGTTTTAAACCAATATTTTTGTTGAAATAGGGTGTCTCGCGGCTACCTCACCTCCACCCATCATCTACCAAAACCAAGAAAACATGATGAATCACTTCATGGGCATACAACCATCTTCTACTCGGGAGATTTAATCAATATCATCCATTGAACCAAGGTGTCTCAAGGCCACACTGCCTTCACGCAACAACTATTCAAAGATTTCACATCATGCAAGTAATACATTATTTCATGTAGAGGGATTTGTAGATCAACATCCCAACTTCTCCAAGGATTTAGACATAGAGAGTATCAATTCATAAATAGAGATAGTGATATAGTTAATAACGTGGAGGGTTTATCAAGTATCTTACCTTTGGAAAAATAAGAGTGCGCTTTCCAACCACTTAGTGGAATCTTCCACTTGGGTTCTCAAGTCCAATCCCATGGAATTAGCATCAAGTGTTATCAACCCACTATCTTTGTGTGCCTCCACCTTGCAAAGATTATCAACTAGCAAAGTCTCCAATGGATTTATTAGCCTTGTAAGGCACAACCACTACTCTGTGATTATCAGTTAGCAAGGCCTTGGGTTTTTCAGCTGAATATCATCAGAATTATGCTCTCTGGTTATCAGTCAACAAGCCCATGGGTTTTTCAGTTGGCTACCATGAGAGTTTCACTTCTCCCTGAATTCTCTCACTCCTCATATCTTCTGTGCCCTCTCAGTGATTTAGTTTTACCACTCAGGAGCCTCACGACCTCCCTATCTTTTCCTCTATTCCCCTCCTTTGTATTTGCGTATGAGTCATGGATGCTTTTCCACAGACCTTTTGGCTTACTCTCCTCTTTTCCACAAGAGCCTCTCGACCTCCCTTCTTCTTCTCTATGCACATCGCTCCCTCCTCAGTGCATGAGAGCATTTACCTAGTGAGAATACCCCCTCTCGTTGTTCTCTGTTCTCATTGAATGAAGGAGTCTTCTTCTTGCATGGTCTAACTGCCCTGGGCAACGTGGCCCATCTTCTTCATTAAATTTTTGTCCCTTTCTTGCTTGTAGCCATGCCCAAAAGACACATAGGCTTATCCTTCATTTTTCCAGTTGAATTAAATAACACAATCAACTTCATTAACCCCACTTAGTTAGCCCATGACTAATATTTAAAACAACCAACTCCTCGAGAAATCTCCCTCCTCAAGCAATGGAATTCATGTCCTTCTCTCAACCATTTTTATTTTTTATAATTACAAGGGAATTATTTACAATGCTTACAAGGGGAATTAACCCATAGGGGATGTCACACAAAAAATGCCTGACTGCCCTCCTTTTCGACCATCACCTTTACATTTGTTCGTTGGGGTGGCTGCATGATTTTAAACCTTCTTTGCTCGCACTTCACATGTACTCTACCGATCCGAATCCCCAAAGTATGACACCCTATATCCAAGCAGGTAAATGATCATTTTCTTGTGCTTGTCACATTAAACTCCTCAGAGGTGTGTCGCGATGCCCCTTGACCCATTTGCTAAGTGGGGTGGTGTCAACCCACCCTCTCTTCTCTCTCGATAGTCACACCATCCAAGGTTTGACCACACCAACATTGAATATGATTAGATTTTTTATATCCACAAGGTTTCGAACTAGCGGCCTTCACATCAAAAGTGCCTTAATAAAACACCTTGTCACTAATTATTTTATATTATATATATAACAAGGTTGAAGTTTATACATTGTGAGAGAGTAAAAAATTACAGGTCGGGAGCTGGGGAAAACAGAGGTTACAGGTCACGGATTTTCAGACCTAGGGTTTGAAACTGGACAGGAACAGGGTCAGAGTGGCAAAGCTTTTCAGGAGGGGACAGATCCTGACCCGACAGATGGTAAACGAGGGGTCCATAGGGAACCCCACACACAAACAAATAATCATGCACAAACAATCAGCACAGGAAGGGGTGCAAATAATAGGGTATGAAAGGTCAAAGAAAGAGGAAGGAACCAGCAAGGGAAGAAGCGAAAACGAGGGTAAGGAGGAAAAAAATACCCAAAAGCTGAAAGGGAAAGAGAGCAACCGAAGAGCAGACAGTAAAAGCAAAACGAAGGAAGCGCAGGCTCATCCCACACAGGAGAATAAACAAGAGATGGAGCAAGAAGACAATGAGAAGACTGCTCCGGAAAAAGAAAGCGAGAGGAAGGAGAACATACCAGAAAATCTTACTGATAAACTGACTCAAGGCCCAAGCAAGCCTAAAATGGCAGAAGTCCTAAGGGTGGTACTAACGGACCCAGAAATTCAAGCCTACAGAGAACACATGACTGAACATGCAGTGATCTACAAGTTCATGGGACTGTGGCCAACGGAAAGGGCGCTGTGTCAATGGATAAAGCAACAATGGAAACCCAAAGGTGATGTCAGACTACACCTAGGAGCCAAAGGTTTTTTTACAGTTGTTTTTTCCAATTTAGAAGACAAGGACATAATATTTGATGGTGGACCTTACTTTTTCGCTTCAGCGGGCCTCTATATGAAGCCGTGGAAACCCAACTTTGTGCTAGAGAAAGAAACCTTCTTGCAGGTGCCAATCTGGATTCGCCTCTTCGCACTCCCAATAGACTATTGGGGTCATGCAGCTATAAAACAAATAGGTGACAATTTAGGGACTTTTATCAAAGCCTCAGAAGCCACTCTACATAGAAGATATACTTCCTATGCTTGGATCTGTGTGGAGATGGATGTTTCGGGGGCATTGCATGAAGGTCTGTGGCTGGAATACAGGGATGAGGACTATTTCCAAGCTATTGACTATGAGAAAATTCCATTTCGTTGTAGGAAGTGCCATGAGCATGGACATTTAATCAGAGAATGTCCATTAAATAAGTCAGCGGAAGCACACAAGGAAGAACAAGAAGGAAAGATCAGGGACACCTTCATTCGACCGAGAGCAAGACAGAGAGAAAATAGGAAACGACCAATCAGAACAAGCGCAACACAAGGTAACACTAGTAATGCTTTTGAAGTGTTGGAAACTGAAACCGACTCAAAGGACCATAATAAGGAGCACAAGACCATTGAAGCAAACAAAACAACAACATAAGTGGCAACCAAAGTAATGGAGGAAAATATTCAAAACATTACTAAAAAGAATTAGGAAGGCACAGAAGGAGCAGATGAGGATTCAAAGATGCTCATAGGTGACATCGACAGTGAGGAAATGGAGCTCAATGAGGTATTAGAGTAGGAAGGAGTTAATCTACCAGATATGGTGGAAGACTGGAGAAAGAAGGGGATGGAAAACATATCGAAAGAGGAAGTTAGGAAAATTAATGAAATATTCATAGCTAAGCAGAAAGCAGAATTGGAGATGCAAAACAGGAATCTGAGCATAGAAAAAGGAATGGGACTCCGAACAAAAAGCTTACTTCAAACATCCACCAGCTCCAAACAAAGGAAGAAGAGAGGACGTAGATCCAATAATGAGGCATAGCAGGAAATGGGACAAATGCTCTTAAACTCTGGTAAGATGAAAGCTCTAGAAGCCTTTTCTCTTAGATCCTAATTCGTTATGTGTTAAAATGAAAGTCATCTCTTGGAATGTTAGAGGGCTCAATAGCCAAACAAAACAGAGACTGTTAAAGAGGAAGGTCCAAAAGGAAAAACCTGATATTATATTTGTGCAAGAAACCAAATGTGCAAGTAATACTATTAATAACGCAAGCAAAAAGCTAGGTAGACAAATGGAATACATGGAAACCGCTAGTCATGGATGGGAGGGAGGTTTAGTTACTTGGTGGAATCCACATGTAATCAACATCCTCTCCTCTGAGGCTACCAGACACTTTATAGCCATAGAAGTTCAAGTCATATGCAATTCAGAGACCTATTTGTGTACCGATGTTTACGGGCCTCAAAAGTTAGAAGAGAAATACATTTTTCTAAGAACTTTATTGAATCTGAAGCTCAGATATCCCAGAGTGAAAGCAATCATAGGAGGGGATTTCAATATGATAACTACACTATCAGAGAAGAAGGGAGGAATCAGAAAACTCAACAAAGATTTTGAAGCATTCTTAGATTTTATCAACACAGCTAAATTAGTGGATATCCACCCCAAGAGTGGGGCCTTCACTTGGAACAACAGAAGGGGAGGTGAGAGACAAATCGCCTCTCGTCTTGATAGATTTCTAATATCTGAAAGTCTGCTATTAGAGGGAGTAATAGTAGAATCAGACATTCTACCTAGTGGAGGGTCAGATCATTGGCCCATTTCTCTGATGGCTGCTATACAGAGCACTCCTAGAAATAAACCATTTAGGTTTGAGAAATTTTGGCTCAATCATTCGACTTCACTCAACTTGTTGAGAAGTGGTGGCATGAACCGTTGGATATCAGAGGAACCAGAATGTTCAAACTTCAAGGTAAATTGAGACACATCAAAAATAAAATCAAAACATGGAATAAAAAAGTCTTTGGGAACATATTCAAAGAAAAGCCAAGATAGAGGAGCAGCAAGAGCAGATTCACAAAGATTGGATTATTGGAGATAGCAACCCAGAAACTGCAAACAAAGAAAAAATATTAATGCAACAATGGCAGCTCCGTTGCTAGCAGGAAGAGATCCTTTGGAAGCAAAAGTCCCAGATCCAATGGCTCAAGGAAGGGGAATAGAACACCAAGTTCTTTCACAGATCAGTACTGGACTACAGGAGTGTCAATAAAATCCTCAGTCTCAAAAGCGAACAAGGGGACATTATCGAGAATCATCAAGGAATTTCTACCCTGCTTACTTCGCATTTCAACAACATAGATCAGGAACCAGAGGTAGACAAAACATAAGCAATTGCTGAACTCATCAAATCTATTCCCAAAACAATCTCTAATGAGCAAAACCTTGCATTAACTAGAGAAATCTCCTTAGAAGAAGTGGAGGAAGCGGTGAAGGATATGCCAAATGACAAAGTGCCTGGGCCTGATGGCTTCACCACCAATTTTTACAAGGCTTACTGGGAATTGTAAAACCAAGGTTTGGGAAGTGGTGGAGGATTCTCAGCGTTCTGCCTCAATTCTCAAATCTCTAAATTCTACTTTCCTAGCCCTAATTCCAAAAGAAGAGGAAGCCAACACCCCTGCAAAATTCTGACCTATTGCTTTGTGCAATGTTATTTACAAGATCATCTCTAAAGTCATAGCAAATAGACTGAAACCTATTCTTTCGGGCCTCATTTCAGAGGAACAATCGGGATATGTGGAGGGAAGAAAAATTCTGGACAACATCCTTCTTGCACAGGAAATGATTTATACACTTCACTCCAGGAAAGTAGCAGGCATGATGATGCAACTTGATTTATCAAAGGCTTATGATAAAGTCAACTGGAATTACCTAGAAGCAATCTTAACAGCTTTCAGGTTCGCCAATCAATGGATAAAATGGATTTTAGCCCTCATCAAATCTACCAGATTTTCTATAATGGTAAATGGTGCCCCTGCCGACCAATTCTCCCCATCACGAGGACTCAGACAAGGAGACCCACTATCTCCTTTCCTTTTTGTTATCTTGATGGAAGGTTTAAGTCGACCCATTCGAAGCACTAAAGAGGAAGGAAAGATCAAAGGAATGCAGCCCCTGCCCTCCATTCCAACAACCACTCATCAACAATTTGTTGATGATACAATGTTACATGGGTCTCCAACAGTCAAAGAAGCCCAGGGCTATAAAAGGATCCTGAATCTTTTCAGCGAAGCCTCAGGTATGGAAATTAATCTATCTAAATCCACTATACTCTTTTTCAATACGCATTTAGCTGTGCAGAAGAATCTCTCGAGCATTCTAGGCTTTCGAAGAGGCAGTCTGCCCTCGAGGTACCTAGGAGCTCCTTTAACAGGTAAACCTTGGAAAAAAACTCATTGGGAGAAGATCATAGCTAACCTGGAGAAGAGATGTCATCACTGGACCCATAGGGCCCTCAATTTTGCAGGGAGGCTAGTTCTAACCAAGGCGGTTCTGCAAGCTATTCCACAATATATGCTCTCCATAATCCTGGCTCCTAAAGGAGTCCTACAACAAATGAGAGTGATACAGAGAAATTTCTTATGGACATGAAATGCAGAGAAGAGAAAATGGGCTCTAGTGGCATGGAATAAATTATGCAAACCTAAGCATTTAGGAGGGTTAAACCTGCTTGACCCCTTCACTATCAATAGAGCCTGTGGGGCCAAACTTTGGTGGAAATGGCTGAAAGAACCTAATCTTCCTTGGGCTAGACATTGGAAGGAGAAATATGCTCCAACGCACAGTATCCAGGATTTAATCAGAATGCAAGAGAATCCAAAAGGGTCCCCAGTCTGGAACCTAGCAAGGAGAAATCGAGAAATTATACAGGAGAACAACTTCTGGGAAATCTGCAATGGGGAAACGACCTTCTTCTAGGAGGATGCTTGGCAACAACTCCCTAAGTTAGAAAGGTCAGAGTTTGTAGAACTGCAAAGAAACTATCAAGAGCGTGGGAAAACAACGGTGCATCACTATTGGACTCCTAATAACAGGGACTTAGAATGGAGAAATTGGGTAATCAGCGAAATAGAGAGCACAACTGAGGTAAACAACAATGTCAGGAACCTGCAAACTATATTAAATAAAAGAAGAATAAGGAAGGCGAGTGACAGCGACCAACTAAGATGGGGAAAGCAAGGCGGGGGCAATTTCATGCTCAAAGAAGCAAGAAACTGTATCAAAAACTCAGAGCAGGTTGAAAAGGTTCCATGGAGCAGCAAGGTCTGGGATTCTCAGTTCTGACCAAAAATTAGAATCTTCCTCTGGCTCCTAATGCACATAAAAACTTTGACTTGGGAAAATCTCCGCAAGAAAGGTTTTTGCGGCCCTTCCAGGTGTCCCTTATGCAACAAGGAAGAGGAAACTATGAACCATCTCTTCAATACGTGCGAAACGACAAACATACTATGGAATTGGGTGGAAAACACTTTGCAACAAACAGATAGAACCAGAGAGTCCATCCAGGAGACCATCGAGAATTGGAGAGGCAATTTCTCCGGTAATCAAAGGGTAAATATAATTTGGAAAATAATACCAGGGTTTATTACATGGACAATCTGGAAAGAACGGAATAGAAGAGTATGCTTAAACGAAACTAGGGACATAAATCACTTTATAGATATTATCAAACAAAATATAAGACAGTTGGTTCTTGTCAAAAGGAAAACAGAGCAAGATAGCAACGCTTCGAGCAGGGACTTACAAATCTTGAAAGCCTTTAACCTTGATAATGGAGCATATGTGGCTGCAGTGAATCACCAACAGGAGCTAAGAACCTCATTAAGCATCTGGAAGCGGCCACCTTCAGGTTTCCTCAAGCTAAATTTCGATGGTGCATCGAGAGGTAATCTAGGACTGGCTGGCATTGGTGGCATTATAAGGAATAGCGAAGGGGAAATTATGCACATCTACAACAGAGCCTTAGGGGAAGGAACGAACAATGAGATGGAGTTCGCAGCAATGGAACAGGGTCTCAGAATTCTGAGAAATTTACAGGCGGGGGCTGCAGTAGTTGAGGGGGATTCCCAGCTCACAATTACAGTAGCCAGAAGGATGTATGCGGGAGCTAAAGCAAGTAAGGTCACATAGCACTAGCGACTGGCGAACGTGACAGAAAACATAGTTGAACACTTGGGGTGGCTAAAAGGTTTAGTTTTTCAGGCTGTTCGCCGCAAGGCCAATGCAGTTGTGGACCATCTGGAAAATGTTGGTATAGAGAACCCCACCAGCATATTGGACAGTTGTTGGCAGGACGTCATCTGCCCATAATTAAAAAATAAATGCACCATGCTCTCGAGGCAGGATTTGATGAATGAAAGGTAGGATCGGAAAGGCGATGACCTCTGTAGGCATAACGAAATGATGATGATAATCGTGCATACTGCGGGGAGAATTAAGGGCTCACAAGAGACCGAAGGACGGACTGGACAGGAGCATTCAATGCTCGAGCAGGAGGAGGTAAGGTCCATCAGAACTATGATCACAAAAAATGAGCGTCGCCGATGCCCATACGGAAGATAGGACACCAAGAACGCTACGGAGAAGAGCAAGAAAGGTGACCGCAAGAGCAGGACATCGGATCATCACCGGAAACACAAACCATCAAACAAGAATAATGAT
The DNA here is from genome assembly GCA_000404065.3 of Pinus taeda. Classification (NCBI taxonomy): domain Eukaryota; kingdom Viridiplantae; phylum Streptophyta; class Pinopsida; order Pinales; family Pinaceae; genus Pinus; species Pinus taeda. The sequence continues at coordinate 25,648 of APFE030095229.1, forward strand.
GAAAAGACATGCAAGTAACAAGGGATAGGCTGGAAAATGCCCAATTACTCTCCCAATTTCATCTATTTAATCGTAAGCCTTGGCAACAACAAGGCCATTGTTTCTTCGAGCTGCAAGCGGTAAACCTTCTCCCTAATCCTCAGTTCGCAGAGCGACCAGTCGGGTGCAGTTAAGACAATGGCGAGTGAGGGGAGCCGAAATGCATCGGCCAACTGAGACTTGAAATGAGCTCGGGAAGCTTATGAGACTCGCACCTCGCAAAAAGAAAAGCGGAAAATTGAGGAGCTGGAGGCCATTGTGACTGAAGAGGAGAAAAATTTGGAAGCTCAGGAGGTGGAGAAGGATATGGATTGGGTGCAGGATCTTGGCACAGTCACTACGCGAGCTACTCAATATGTGCGTACGCAAGCCGAGATATGGAGGATGAAAACTATGTTGGCTAAGGCAATTAACATGAAACGGGATTACGCCAACCAAGTGCGACAAGCTCAACAAACGATTGCGATTACAACAGAGGAGCATATGGCAATTCTGGAGAGTTTGGAATTCAAGATAAGCAGTCTAGAACAACAATTTGACACTGTTTCAAAAAAACTCATTGTCCTCATCAGTCTTTTGCGACACACTATTAATCAAGATGCCAGGAATGCCGGGGAAAAGACGGAGGGGCACACAAGCGACCACCATAGTACTCTTCCTTCACCATCTCAGGTGGGCAAGAATAAGGCATCGTCTGGGCCAGATACCTCCAAGAATTACATAGTTCTTGACATGTATTGAGTCTTAGCTGTCTGATTATGTCTGGTTACGTGCTGTTTTTCTTATTGTTTAGTTGTGGATCTGTCGATTTTTGCTCTGGGCACAACTATAGTTGCCATCGGATCTGTACGAAGCCTAGTCGAAACACTGTTAATTTTGGTGAACCCCAACCCTCTATTGCCTTGCGTGGTGTGCCCAGGGGTTCTATGGTTGTTTTTTGACCAAGCGCTTAGTAGGAGGGTTGTCATTTAGTAGGAGGGTTGTCATTTGTCTGCTTGGGCAGACTTTTTGTAATATATGTATTTTGATCTAATATAGTAAGCTGATTTACAAAAAAAACAAGGTTGAAGTTTCAAACACATATTATCTATCAAATTTCACGTTTAATAATAAAAATTACTAGAAAATTGAACTAACAATATTTACCTAAAAAGAATGCCTTAATAAAACAACCTATCACTAATATTTTACATCTTGTAAAACTAAATTAGAGTTTCAAATAAATATTATCTATTAAATTTAGTATTTAAGACCAAAATATTAAACATTTTACTTACTAAATTTAAATTACCTCCTCACAAATTCTAACCCTTTACCCATAAAATTCAACTAAATTCTTACCCGGGTAGGCTCTCGAGGAAAGGGTTATTCCACCATTTGAACCAGTTAGTTGTTGGGGTCCAAAGTTTCGTATGAAACTCGACCTACTTTTGTTTTTCAAAATTTTACCGTGGTTGTTTTCACTTTAACCTCTGAGCGAGGTTTGTAGGGTTGGCTTGTTCAAATTATGGGTGAGAGAACGGCTACCGCGCCCTCAAACCCAATTCAAACAAACCCAGGAATCCACTTTACAAGAAGGAAAAGTGAAAACCGCCACGGGTAAAATTTAAAAATACAAATTTCCCGACCATTTGATGCTATTGGCATTTGATACGGGGCATCTTCTACTGACTGTAAAATCTGTTATTTCCTCTCTCTCAAGCTGATCATCCAATCCCAACCGTCCAATTCAAACTTCCAGATCTCAATTCAAAATTCAAATTTCTGACCGTTAAGAGCCTACAAATATAGGAAGCGCAAAGGCCTAGTTGGATTCTTTGGATTGTGTATTTTGTGGAGAGCCGGAAAAATCGAAAGAAGCCCTGTTCCCCGATCCTCATTGGACACAATCTCTGTGTCAAGCCATTCTCTGTGTCATGGCCGGCGAGAAAAGGCAGCCATTGCAGCCGAGCAATAGCGCCAACATCCAACAAGCCAGTAGCAATGGCGTCAAGGGCAAAACCATCGAAGAAACATACCAGAAGAAGACTCAGCTGGAGCACATCCTGCTTCGTCCCGACACCTATGTTGGCTCCATTGAGAAGCATACCCAGACCCTCTGGGTTTACGAAGGCAATGAGATGGTTCAACGGAACATCTCATACGTGCCGGGTCTTTACAAGATTTTCGATGAGATCCTCGTCAATGCGGCCGATAACAAGCAGCGGGATCCCTCCATGGATTCCATGAAGGTGACCATCAGCGTGGAGGATAATTGCATCAGCGTTTACAACAATGGAGATGGTGTTCCCGTGGAGATTCACCAGGAGGAGGGCGTGTATGTGCCGGAGATGATCTTTGGGCATCTGTTAACGAGCAGTAACTACGATGACTCTGAGAAGAAGACCACTGGTGGAAGGAATGGGTATGGTGCCAAGCTGGCTAATATATTTTCTACGGAGTTTATTATTGAGACCGCCGATGGGAAGAGGCAGAAGAAGTATAAGCAGGTATGGCTCAGTTCTTATTGTCTCTGCTTTTGCTTAGGGTTTTCAAAGGACATTTGATTATATTTCTACTAACATAGCTGTTTGTCAGAAGTGGCCCGAGTTATATTCCCTTTTTTCTGGATTCGTATAGCTTTAATCTTCCAGATGTGTTCATTTCTTATTATGATTACAGAGCATATCCTTTCTTTTTATGGGTTTGCAGCCTGTTATAAAAGTCCTCACCTGTTACTCAGCTTTTTTCTCTTTTGTCTTTCACAAAGGGTTTGTCTCAGAACGTTCATACCAGGATCTGATCCCTTTTCAGGGTTTTCAGATCAAGAACATTTGCTGTCATTTCTACTGACATGGCTATTTGTCAAACGTGGTTCGAGTTATATTCTTCTATGAGGCTCATTTTCTCCGTCTTTTCCGGACACAGATAGCTTTACTCTTCCAGACTGTTCATTTCTTGTTAAGATTACAGAGCATATCCTTTCTTTTATGGTTTTGCTGCCTGTTATCCAGAGTCTTACCCGTAACGCAGTTGTGGCTACTTTTTTTTGTTCCCTTCTGTAAAGCATTCAATTGATCTCCCAAAAGATTGAATTCTGTTTATACAATGATTCATGCATTTCCAGTAAAACACTAAAAGCTAGATGCCAAAGGTGTTTGTTAGATGTTGCTTATGAATGCATAGATAAGGTTGGTGTATTTCATATATTCTCAGTGCAATATTGAATGCTGAATCTAACTCTTCAATGGTCCATGGATTGAGTTTTAACTCGTTGAGATCTCTGTTTGTATGGTAGAGCTCAGTAGCAGTATAACAACTTTGAGTTCTAGTATTCATCAAGCTTTGTACCTCAGGAAATGGAATTGGGTTAAGTAGCTACATAACAACTTTGAGTTCTCTTCCAAGTCTGGGTACTTGCCTATGATTTATGGCACATAGGCAAGCCTTGAAAGTGTGAGAATATACAAGAATAAGCTCATGGGATAAATACCCATTTCACTCCAAGGTCTCTGTGTGTCAGCAACAACGGCGTTCATAAGTGGAGTACTTTCCCATGACAACCCAAAACACTGGTGGAGAGGAGAAACCAAACAAACCGGAGGAATTAGGCACTTCCAGGTTTGGTGTCAAAATTCAAGCCACTCCATATCCCTGCTAGAGTAGGATATTTCTTAAGATATAAGTTGGGTTGATTATGTAGCATATATAAAGGTATGGACAGAGACACATGGTCAAGAAATTCCATGGTGATACCTCAGTTGGCTGATGTACCAACCAAAATCCAAGCAGACTGTCCAGTTAAATACCATAACGAAGTACCTATTTCAATGTAATCGATATGTGGAGTAGGGGTCTAAGTGTCTTTACTGATGTTTTTGCTGCTTTTACCAAATAAAGGACATGGGCTTGACCTCTTTTATTGGTAAGTGAATACTTTTAAGACCTTTTCCTTAACAATTGTTAGCATCATAAGTACTCTTAGAATCTACCTTACGAGGAAATATGGTGTGAATGTCATGACTAATGTTTTGGCTGAGAGAGTTCCTACAGGACAGAGATTAATGAGACAGCAGCACTTAAGGAAAGATTAGTGGATTAGTTACAGGAACAGCAGCAAGATGCTAATCAGAATCAGCATTGTGATGTGACGTGGTGATTGCACACAGGCTGGCTTTGCTGTAGGAAAAAGTCAATGATACTCATTGAAAAAAGATAAACCTTCAGAGATTTGTCATAGCATAAATTAATTGAAGATAGACATGAGAATTCTTCTACAGGATTCAGAGTGATCTCAGGTGAACTGTGCAGGTTCTGTAGATGTGCTTGATGGAAACATCTCATGCCTGAATGTGCAATCGCCATACTTGATTCTAGTTCACCTATACATCTGCCATTCATCTTACACTCCCAATACAGAGTTGAGTGCATGCTAAACAGAGGTCATTTGAATGTCTACCTGTATATTTGTACTCGGTTTTATTTAACTGTGCAGAATTAAGCACTCATTCCACCCATCTATTGAAGAGACATTGGTGGTATGCATATGAGGTATAAAAATAAACCCCATCACCTGTTGTTTTCTTTTTCTTTATGGGTTTCCAGGGTAACAATCGGCCAGGGTTTCCATATAGGTTTCTATGGTGCAATTGACTATGTTCAGGTTAACAGGCCAGGAGGCTTAAAGTGGTTACACTTCTAGCAATAACCCTGTCAGGTTGAAGTCCAGAATCCTGGAAATTGTCAATATAAGAAAGGACACAACCTAGTAGACCATATAAGTGACATAGGCATTGTCTTGGGACATATTTTAATGGTAATCCGAATTAAACATGAAACGAATGACATGTCACATGTTCCCCTCAGCTTTTGTGTTCTGTGCTCAATCTAGGGATAAAGAGAGACTGTTGGAAATACTGAGAGGGGGGTGAATCAATATTTCTTTTAATTGTTAATTTGCTAGTTTTTTTTTTGTTCTATATAGTTTTTTTGAGCACAATATACCAGAACACTGAAATAATAAAAAATAACTTTATTAATAATGTAAGTGAGGAAACCAATCCTCTTCAACCGTACAACAAAAACTATTTTTTTTTATCAAGGCTCCAACCTTGAATGAGGACTCCAATCCTCAAGTATCAATCCAGGCTCCAACCTGGTCTCTCACAATCTTCAATTATAAATCCAGACTCCAATCTGGTCTCTTTCAAGGCTTCAACCATAAGCTTCAATAAGATTCCAAGCTTCAATAAGACTCCATCCTTCAACTGCTTCAAAGATTTCAAACCCTGCTTCAAAACATCATCCAAATGACTTCAACACTGCTACAATAGATTTCTCCACAAACCGCTCCAAAAATGCTTCACATGCTGCTCTAAGAGGTTTTCAAAAAGGTTTTTCCAAAATCTACTCAAACGATGCCCCAAGTCTGCTACAAAAAAGACTTTCAAAGACTGCTACAACAAAGGCTACAAGGTCTGCACACAAGGATATTCAAGTCTGTTCATGAATGCTTCAAAAATCTTCAAAGGTGCTCCAAATAATCTGCTACAAAACTCTTCAAAGGCTGCTCAAAGACTATCAAGTTTGCCCACTAGATAGAGGCTCCAAAACTGTTCCAAGTTTGCTCAATCTGGTTTGAGTAGCTTGGTCAAGGTCACAGTCAACTCGGATTTGATGATAGTCTTCACATCACATGAACTCGAGTTAGATTTCAGCTTCATACCACAGTCAACTTGGATTTGATGACAAGCACTTCTTCACGAGAAAACTTGGTCTCTGTTACAGAAAACCCCAGCCTCTTTTTACAGAAAATATACCATAGACTTAGGCTCTTTTCACAGAGGGTATGCAACAGAAGTTTTAACCTTCTTACAGAGATCAATTACAGAGAAATTCAAACTTTTAAACCACATAAAAACCACAGAGAAATTCATCCTTCTTGTACAGAGACAAACCACAGAAATTTGGGTTATATCACAAACTTTATTCCACAGGAAATTTGGGCTGAATCATCTTGTCTTCCTTCAATAGATAACAGAGATATGCTTGATCTTTTATGAGATCCAAACTGCTTCTTCTTCTTACTTCATATCTCCTTTCGCTGATCCGAATTTCTGTTTCTTTTCTTCCACAAGTTCTGGTGCATAATGAGGTTGAATGACCTCTTATTTATATAGGTCACGAAGCCCCAAAATAGAGCCGACTTATGACTGCATGCATTTGTTGTGGGCTTTCTTATTTTCGATCGATATCATGTGCCTTTGGACAATTCATGGTATGAACTGAGTCATTATTTATTGGTAAATAATGTCAATTTGAGTGTGATACTGATCCTTGTACTTAATGATTTGCCTCTTTTTTCATTTGAATAGACAGGCCATTTTCCTCGTCTATTTGTCTTAAAAACCAAAATGGTGGCAAAGTCTTACCATCTTCACAGATAGCCCTGGTTCTGGTTTGATTTACTTGGTATAATTAAGTTAGGACAACCAAACAAACAGCTCTTTTTACAACAATCCTTCTCATAGACAGAGATCTTTTTGCAACAGTCCTTCTCATAGGCAGAGATCTCCTTCTCATAGGCAGAGATCCTTTTGCACAATCCTTCTCGTAGGCAAAGATTTGTTTCCTTATTTGGGGAACAATTAATGGTAGAAAGTAACTCCTTTAGCTTGGGCCATCAATGACAACAATGACAAATTCTCAACAATCTCCCCCTTTGTCATTGATGGCAATACTCCTGCCATTTCTCCTCTTTTTGGTATTCTCTCCCCCTTTGACATCAATAGCAAATGAGCTGCTCCCCCCGTCTGCATCTCCCTATATGACTTGCCAGCTACTTCTTCTTGCTTCATTTACTTCAAACTTTCATCACAAATGAGGTGCTCCCCCTGTATGCATCTCTCTATATGACTTGTCAGCTACTTCTTCTTGCTTCATTTACTTCAAGCTTTCATCCCTAACCACATAATACTGTGTGATTGCAAATAGGCCTGCAATTTATATTAGTATGAGGTAAGGCAAACCATATGAATAATGCTTCAGCCTTCAGCATGTAAGGCAAAGTTCCCTTGCACCAGGCTGTAACCCTGTGATAATACATTCATTTCAATTTATAGAAATCTCTAGAGCATATGCAAGCTTGTAGGTTTCCTACATTCTGTTTCAACACCACTAATGCCCAAACATGCCAGTACCATGTATGAGAACATTATAGTGCACAGGAATGTGAATTAATTTCGGGTCTTCATATGTTACTAGCAGTAACATATGAAGACCTGAAATTAATTCACATTCCTGTGCACTATAATGTTCTCATACATAACCCTGCAGAGACTATGATATCATGTGGTATTCTACTTGGATGACCAATCTCTGTCTACGATTTCAAAGGCTGTGGAACTGGAGAATGTGGCCCTCGGAGATGTTTTGAGATTGGAGGATGAAAGGGTTGGTACTTTGCCTCTGAATTGAAGAACACTCAGTCTGGTTGGAGTGAAGAAATATTGATGAGTTATAGGGATGAGTTTGGCTATTGGGTTTTGGTGTTGAGAGCCATCAGATGTGGTGGTATACTCATGAGAGAGTGCATTCTGGATATGTGTTGTCCAAAATAAAGTGGAGGCCCCAAGCTGTAATGTAATTTTTGGTGGTGGGGGGGGGGGTGGGGGGGGCACTCTGTCATCCAAGCCAAAGTAGAAGCAGGCCTGGCTGTGGGAGACTATCTTTCAAAATTGACAAGGTATTATTTCTATCAATTAGAATGCACATCCTCAGGTGTTCAAGAATAATTAATAGAACAGTCAGCTAGATGAGCAGATCCAATTTAGAGAATCTCACTCAGATCTACTTGATATCACCTCTATGATTTAAATAATGATTGGAGGAGTCTTAATACTCCAGTGTCCAGATCACTTAACATAACAGAAACTAAGGCAGCCAAAGAACAATATCCCATCACTCCCATGCCACATATATATGTTTAGGTATAGTTGGAAGGACACATACCTTTCCTGTAACTAATTCAGCAAGGTTGTCATTACAAGTTTTGGGCTATGTTCACTTCCCTGGTATTGAAAGGTATACAGGTTGTTCACCTTAATTACACACGTCAATGCATATGTATGTTCAGGGTTTAAGCTCACAGGCCTGTAGCTATTACAACAGGTGTAAATATATAATGCAGTGAATTCATTTCTGAGCAAATTCCAAGTCCAGCGTTTGTTCAAGCCAAACAGTCATAAGGTTCTGAGTATCTTCTGGTCAAGCATCTCATAAAAAATGCATTCCATCACATTTTATCAATACCCATGCACTATCAAAAGACACGACTCTGTTCCTTCTCCTTGTTATTAAAAGACACGTCTTTCTATACGCTAATTTATACAATCTTAATTCTTATTCTATTCTCTATGTACTTTCTAAATCCTAATCCAACATATCCTACATCCAACTTCTGCATATCCAAAGATCTTCATACTTCCACCTTCATACGTTTCTCACGACAAGACCCAAATATAAACCAAGGCTCTGGAGGAGAAACAAGAAGAGAGGAGTGTAGTGACCAACCTGATCTGATCTGCTAATAATACTACAAACTAAAACATAACTGTCACTTTATTGTTTGTAGCTTCTTGTGGGTGAATGTGACAATGCTATATATATCATAAGGATCTGGAATCTGATATCTCCTCTTTGTTGTGGGCTGCTGGTTCCGGGGTGAGAAAAAGTGGTATAAAAATCCTCTAAAAACGAAGGTGAAGGGTGTCATAGTGAGGTGGTTTGCCAGTTGTTTGTATCTATATAAACTATAAACGGATCTTTACTATAAAGTATTCTAAAGAGTTTCTTCAACTTACTTTAATATCCTTTTAAATTAACTCTTCCTCTTCTCAAAGACCCATATATAAATAAAGCATTGTTCATCTTTTCAAAGCTCATGCCGTATTGTTAGTTCCTAATCTCCTACTAACAAAGACATTCCACTATCTTTTTTCAGGAGTCAAGACTAAACTGTATGTAATCCAAAACATACTTTCTTTGTCCAAGATTTCCCTACTTGTAACAGATTAATACAACCACATATACTACAAAAAGAAACCAGTAACTCCTAATTATTATTCTGATGCCTTTGCGAGTTACTGATTAGATAATATAAACAAAGGAGTTATTCTTTATTCCAAGTGATACTAAACTAATAAGAAGACTAATCATATTATTCTTGTTTGTATGTATCTCTGTATCTTTTCTATCTAAAGTAAATCTAAAGAGGAAGAATTGCTTGTCCTAATCAAGTGGGGTGAGGATCTAGGGCAATCAACGGGAGAGGAAGGCCTAAGTGAGGCACACACTTCTTCTGCTGCTAGGGCCTGGGTTTTTAATATGATAACCACAGGAATATGTTGCAAGGACAGGGGAATAATTGGTTCTATGCAATGCCATGATCTTCTTTACAAGAGTCGCTGCTAATCCATTGAATGTATCTTGTTTTTTTTTTGCTTCTAGGATGGACCTACTTAGTCCTTCAACAACTAGAAGAAATAAATAAGGAGACAAGGGACAACCTTGTTTTAAGTTTTAACCCTCTTGAGGGTCTTAAGAAATTAGAGGCTGAACCATTTATAAAAAATGCATAAGAAGCTTAAGTTACACATCCCATAATCTAATTTACCAGTGATAAGTTGAAACTAATATGGATAAAAAGAAGTCAGATCGAGCCAAGACATCCTTTATCAACTTGATCACCATTATTGTAACATTTTTGACTTGAATAATATGGAGGCCCTCTTGTGCTGAAACAATTGCTTCATGGATTTGACGATCCTCTAGAGAACCAAGCGGTTCTGTTATATGAACTTGCAAAGTAGTGCTTTCAATCTGACAGCCAAAACCTTAGCCATTATCTTATAACTACAATTAGACAAAGAAGTGGGTCTAAAAGCATCAAAAGACTCAGGTTGATCCACCTTTGGAATGAGTGCAATAGAGGTCCAGATGAAGGAGCCAGGAGCCTTACTAAAGCTTCTCATTTCTTCCACTACCTGAAGTAAGTTGTCTCCCAACACTTCAACAAATCCCAGGTAGAACTCTACAGTACGCCCATAGGGATTGGGACTCTTGTCCTTATGGAAAGTGGACAAACACATTTAAAAGTGCTTTTCTGGACAGATCACCACTGCTGGAACTTTGTTGACTTGAATAGTGTAGAGGCCCTCTTGTGCTGAAACAATTGCGTCATAGATTTGACAATCCTCTAGAAAACCAAACTGTTCTGGTTAGATGAAGTTAGAAAGTAGTGATTTCAATCTCACAGACAAAACCTTAGCCATTATCTTATAAATCCAATTAAGTGGGTCTAAAAGCATCAAAAGACACAAGTTGATCAACCTTGGGTATGAGTGCAATAAAGGTCGAGTTGAAGGAGCCAGGAACCTTACTAGAGCTTCTCATTTCTTCCACTACCTGAAGTATGTCCTCCCCCAACACTTCAACAAATCCCAGGTAGAATACTAGAATCCCATTCCAAGAGTTGCAGAGGTGATCCCAGCTGATTCAACAGACATGGTTCTATAAACTAGCTGCAACTCTTGGAATGGTTTCTGTTGAATCATCGATTAACCAGGGCCAGAAACCTTCAAATGGATTTCTGTAAATTTCATCTGGGACTTGCACTTGGTCTCATCCTTTTGGATCTCATGCCATTTGGGTGGGGTGGACCAGTGTCAGGAGGAACCGTGGTGGACAGCTTAATAGTCAATTGACCTTACGGTTGAACCAAATTTTGTTGCTCCGCTTGTCATTTTATGAATCTGTGCTTGTATTTTATTGAAAGAGTGTCTGTCTGCTTGTATCCTTGATTGGTAATTGTTGTTACAGTTTGAAAATCCACATGTTTGCCTCTAATTCCGGTGCTTTCATATACAGGTTTTCAAGAACAATATGGGTGTTAAGTTGGACCCGGTCATTACAAAGTGCAAGCCAGGAGAGAATTGGACCAAGGTCACATTTAAGCCTGATTTGATGAAGTTTAACATGACCCATCTGGAAGATGATGTTGTTGCCCTGATGAGGAAGAGAGTTGTGGATGTAGCTGGATGCCTTGGGAAGACAGTTAAGGTTGAGTTGAATGGACAACGGTTGCCTGTCAAGACTTTTCAAGATTATATTGGCCTATACCTGCAAACAGCTTCTAAATCGAAGCCAGAGCCTCTACCAAGGTCTTGTTGACTTGATTGATGTTTTAGTTCTGTAAGACTTTTACCGGTATAAATGTCAATTTTCATATCATCATTAACATGTTATTGGTTTTTCAGAATCTATGAAAAAGTAAGTGACAGATGGGAGATTTGTGTGAGCCTAAGTGATGGACAGTTTCAACAGGCAAGTTAATCATATTAAATCTCTTTCCAAATTATGAGCTGGTTTGTGTTTGAACATTGGACATTAAATGCAATCACTTAAAAATTTCTCTTCTGTCAAACACTAGTTCTTCGTTTTTAAGCACGATTCTGGTTTATGATGACTGCTTACAGTTTTGTTAAGTGCTTTAGGTTGTGACTCTGGTTACTTTGGTTTGTAATGCCTACATATGTTTTGATGTGTATTCAGGTCAGCTTTGTTAATGGAATAGCTACCATTAAAGGTGGTTCCCACGTTGATTTAGTAGCAAACCAGATAACGACCCATTTGATGAACATTGTAAATAAGAAGAACAAGACAGCTGCGGTGAAAGCACACACGATCAAGAATCATTTATGGATCTTTGTCAATTCTTTGATTGACAATCCTGCTTTTGATTCCCAAACCAAGGAGACACTGACAACTCGTCAGAACAGCTTTGGTTCAAAGTGCGAACTCTCTCAAGAGTTTTTGAAGAAAGGTACTTATTGTCTATCAAAGTTTATTCATCTCTTTGTGTTTAAGTGAACTTTTTAATCAAAGGCAAGTTCTGTCATATCTGGTGCCCAAGGGTAATGCTTGATTTGGTGATTGCAGTTGCTAAATGTGGAGTAGTTGAGAACATATTATCATGGGCTGACTTCAAACAGAGCAAGGATCTTAAGAAAACTGATGGAACCAAGAGACAAAGGTTAACTGGTATAACCAAGCTTGATGATGCAAATGATGCAGGGAGCAAGAATTCTGAGAAATGTACCCTGATTTTAACAGAGGGAGATTCAGCTAAGGCCCTTGCGGTAAATGCATTTGCATCATCTGGGGTTAGTGTTGTTGTAGGTTTTCACATCATTTGCCAATTTGAATTTGGTTTTTGGCTTTCTTTGTACTTCAGATGGCAGGGTTGGCTGTTGTTGGTCGAAACCATTATGGTGTGTTTCCTCTCAGAGGTAAGTTGCTGAATGTAAGGGAAGCCAGCCATAAACAGATCATGGAAAATGCGGAGATTCAACATATCAAGCAAATCCTTGGTCTGCAGCATGGAAAGGAGTATGACAGTGTCAAATCTCTGAGATATGGCCATCTTATGATTATGACAGATCAGGTAAATGCTGTATTAGATAATTGTAGTTTCTATGTTAGTTTGGAAGATATGATGATTGAAAATTAGTTTATCCTTTGCTTGTTGTAGGATCATGATGGTTCACACATTAAAGGATTGCTGATCAACTTTATACACTCTTTCTGGCCATCTCTGCTCAAGATTCCTTCATTTCTTGTTGAATTCATTACTCCTATTGTCAAGGTAAGTGTTCTCATTGAGTCCTCAACTCAACGTTATGAAGATGCATATATTTTTAATTCCCATCGAGTATGAAGCCCTGCTGGTCCTATTTGGTTTTTTGATCCAGGCAACCCATAAAGATGGACGGGTATTGTCTTTCTATACCATGCCTGAGTATGAATCATGGAGAGAATCTCTGGGTGGAACAGCATCAGGATGGACCATAAAGTACTATAAAGTAATGCTATATTATATTTTCTTTGTGTATTTTGTAGTCCTAGCTCTATTTTTACTAGGGTCAGCTATTTTTGGTTTTGCCATTAATTCCTGGAATTATGCAGGGTCTCGGTACAAGTACTTCTAAAGAGGGGAAAGAATATTTTAAAAATTTGGACAGACATAAAAAAGACTTCATGTGGATTAATGAGGAAGATGGAGATGCGATTGAATTGGCCTTCAGCAAGAAGAAAATAGAGGCTAGAAAGAACTGGCTAAGACATTTTGAGGTAATGAAATTAGTTTCCATAATAAGTAAAATGTTGTTGAATGGAAGACTGCTAATTTGCTCATGATGCTAACATTAATGAATCTAATGGCAGCCGGGAACATATTTGGACCAGACCGACAAACTTATTAAGTACAGCGACTTTGTAAACAAGGAACTGATCCTATTTTCCATGGCTGATTTGCAAAGATCCATCCCATCCATGGTTGATGGTTTGAAACCAGGGCAAAGAAAAATATTGTTTTGTTCTTTCAAGAGAAATTTTGTTACGCAAGCAAAGGTTGCCTCATCTTACCATGAAATTATTTACTTCCCATTTTTTATGGTTTATCGTACTTTTAGAATTTACACTAATATTGTTGTTCCCTTCAACAGGTGGCTCAATTCTCGGGTTATGTCTCAGAGCATTCTGCTTACCATCACGGTGAGCAGAGTCTTGCTAGCACAATTATTGGAATGGCACAAGATTATGTTGGAAGTAACAACATTAACCTTCTCGCTCCACTTGGACAATTTGGTACCAGAGCCCAGGTGAGAAATTCAGGAATATAGTTGCTTTTGAAATCTTAATGATCTTTACCACTGCTATTTATACTGACATCTAAATGAAACCTCCTGCCTATGGTGGGTCATTTATGACAGGGTGGAAAAGATCATGCAAGTGCTCGATATGTTTTCACATGCCTATCACCAATAACACGCTTCTTGTTCCCAAAAGATGATGATGTACTCTTGGACTACTTGAATGAAGATGGCCAGAAAATTGAGCCAACGTGGTAAGTAGTTTGGTACAGAAGGATGATAAATTGTTGTATTCAGAAATGTTGCATAAGTTGATAGGCAGGTACAGAAGGACGATGAATTGGGATTCAGGAATTTTGTATAACCCTGGGGAAGTCTTGTACATCAGGAGTTTGTGTTATATACTGCAAACATGGGTTTTCATTGGTATTCTGTGTGTGGCTCAGGTATGTGCCAATTATCCCAATGGTCCTTGTGAATGGAAGTGAAGGAATTGGAACTGGTTGGAGTTCCTTTGTGCCTAACTACAACCCAAGGGATATTGCCACAAATATAAGGCGCATGCTTAATGATGAACCCTTGCAGCCAATGACACCTTGGTACAAGGGTTTTAAGGTAATATTCTGTCCATTATTCAATAAAGAGATTTGTAGAATATTTTACAAATTTGAGTCAACTTGCTTTTTCACTTTTAATCTTGGGTTTGTTCAGGGTACAATTGAACAAACAGCTGTAAAGGATAATAATTGTGTGACTTACACAATTACTGGCATCATAGAGGAAATTAATGAGACGACATTGAGAATTACAGAGCTGCCTGTTCGCAAGTGGACTCAGGATTACAAGGAATTTTTGGAAGCATTGATGACTGGGAATGATAAGATTAAAGATCCTTTCATAAGGGTAGGTTGCTGTCATTCATCCAAATAGATTATGCCTAAGAAATTTTAAATATTGTGAAATGATTTTCTAATGAAAATATTTGTTTTCCAGGACTACAAGGAATACAATACTGATACCAGGGTCCATTTTGAGGTGTCACTGTCTGAAGAGAATATGAATATTGCACGTCAAGAAGGTCTTTTAAAGAAATTCAAATTGACTACTACAGTCAGTACAAGTAACATGCATCTTTTTGACTCAAAGGGAATCATTCATAAATATGAGACCCCTGAGCAAGGTACATTCCTGAAACTCATCATTCTTTGGTTTTCTGGTAGGTTTCAATTCTTGTTCTAAAGGATTACCTCATAAACTTGCAGTTCTGGAGGACTTCTATCATATCCGACTGGAATTCTATGAAAAGAGAAAGGTAGGTGTTTTATTTATTGTCATCTTTAGCCAGGGCCTTCTTTCTGGCTGAGCATTATCAACGCATTTGTTTTCTGCCATATCTGTGCCTGCTCTCTTTGTTGTATTTTAACCTGTTGGATTCTGTTGCCTTGATATTGTTGCTATTGGTTTGAGCTTAGTGTACTATGTGTCCAAGAACTTGTTTTGGCAATGCTTCTTCAAAAGTTGCCATGGATTGAAAATTTGAAAGCCCCACGTATTTTTATTTCATATAATGAACACCGAGATTTTGGGATGAGCACTCCTAACATTGAGTTGAAATTGTGAATTCAGAAAGTCCAATTGGACAACCTTCAGCTTGATTTGCTGAAATTGGCCAATAAAGTTAGATTCATACTGGGAGTTGTAAATGGAGAAATCATAGTGAACAACAGGAAACGTGCAGAGTTGCTGCTTGAATTGAAGAACAAAGGTTTCACTCCATTCCCCAAGAAGGGAAAACCTGTTGAGGCAGCTATTGCTGGGGCAATAGCAGATGATGAAGAGTCTCCTGAAGACAACATTGAGACAGTAAAGGGTGTTCGTGCTGGAGATTATGAGTATCTTCTATCCATGGCAATTGGAACATTGACTTTAGAAAAAGTCCAGCAATTATGTGCTGAGAAAGACAAGCTTGAGGATGATGTTGAGGAGCTTAAAAGGGCAACACCCAAATCTCTATGGTGCAAAGACCTGGATGCTTTTACAAAGGAGTTGGATGTATGTTCCGCATCTCTTGACACTTTTGGTAGATCCAGATTTGTGTTGATTCTTCCTGTCTGAGAAGCAAGTTGCTTCATCCAACTTATGGCTTTTGGAATATTTGGTTTCTCATTTGTTTGTAAATTTTTTGTAGGCTCAAGAACTGCAGGAGGCCAAGGATGATGAATATGAGTTGAGCAACATGGGAAATGATGCTGCAAGAATCTTCAGACAAGTAGGCAAAAACCAGAGAAAAAATACCAAAAAAACTGTAACTGCTGAAAAAGCTGATTCTCAATCAACCACCAACAATCAGGCATCGATTGCCTCTGTTACTACAACTAATGCACAGAAGGGTAATGTTGTTTTTAATCAACAGTGATTGAAATTCACTGCTATAAATGGCAGTCCTGTGTTTTTTGACATATGTCTGACATCTATCTGCAGAAATTGCAAAACCTAAGCGTGGAGGTGGCAAGAAAGGGGCTCTGAAAAAGCAAATGGTTTGTTGAAGTTACTCTCTATTTATTTCCCTGGGATCCAATTTATGTTGTTGTTTAACATGGATGATGTGAATCGGATCTTTTCAGGAAGTGGAAAGCGATGAGGATGATGAATTAGATACCAGCCTGCAGGATCGGTTGGCTTCTTATAACAATGGCTTATCAGCAGATCAATCAGGTTCCTCATCATATTTTTTCTGAAGCAATTCATATTGCTGAAGAGAGAACTTTTGTTATTTGAGCACTTCAGTCTTTTCTAATAGAAATTTGCCTTTTGTAATCTGAGTACTTGTGTTTTTTGCATTTTGCAGTTGGTGAGGATCAGGGAAGCAAACAAAATTCACCAACTGAAGATTTCAAACCAAAGCATAAAGAGACCGCTAGACGGGCAAAAAAGGCAGCCCCCGTATATGTTGATATGTCAGATGAGGATGATACAATGGGAACCATTCCAGAAGAAGAAGAAGAAGAAGAAGACAATGAAGAGGTGGGCGAGAAACAACCAAGGAGAGCGGGTGCAAAAGGGAAGAAGGCTGCCAATGGGAGAACAAAGAAGGCTGCGACTATTGCCAGTGACAGTGATTCTGATTTAGGAATTGATGAAGATGACGACACTGATTATGAGGAAGCCATTCCTAGGAAGGGTTCAAAGAAGCCTGCTGCTGATAAGGCCTCCAAGCCCTCGAAAACAAACCTTAAAAAGTCTAATTCTACAACTACTGCCCCTGTACCTAGAAAGAGAGGAGGACCCAAAAAGCCAACCCAAGGACAAAAGCTGATTGATGAAATGCTAAAGCCTAGTTCTGTTGAAGATGCTGATGATTCTGTACAGCCATCACCTTACAAAAAATCCCCTGAGAAAAAAGTGAGGAAAATGAGACCATCTCCTTTCAACAAGAAAAGTGGATCAGTAATGGCAAAACTGACGCAGGAGAGTGATACAAGTCCTCCTAGTGCAAATGGCTCTGCTGGATCTTCGTCCAACACTCCTGAAGAAGTTGATGAAGTTCCAAAGCCAGTTGGGCGAAGCAGGCCACAGAGAGCGACTCGAGCTCCTGTGCAGTATGTTTTGAGTGAGAGCAGCGATGAAGATGAAGATGAAGATGAAGTTGAGATCAGTGATTCAGATTTTGTAGAAGATGATGATTAAAGACAGCTTACTTTATTGATACAAATCCTTATAATATTGCATCTTGGGGTCAAAGTAACTATTGGGTGAAGTGTGACCGTACAGCACAGGTATACAAGTGTCAGAGATGGAAGCTGACTGCAGACAAGAAGTTCACTTGAAATTAACTCTACCCATGCCCAAGTTTGGGACTGCTGAAATGGAAACACTATGCCTTTATTTTAGGAACTCGCTGAAGTTAGGCTAGTTTGAATCCTGTTTAGTATCTGCTACCAAATCTCCCTATGATCAAGGGAATCATTTGGAGACTTTGAAGTTTGAAATGTACTCATGGAGCAAACTAGGAGATTAGACACTAGTATATTTGTTAAAATTGCTGTTATTTTCAAAAATTCTGTTTTGAACTATTTCCATAATTTGAATATAAGTTCCTGTTGGATTCCTAATTCCTAGCTTTGTTTGTTAGTTTCTGTGTTTAAGCATTTTATGCAGTCTCTGTAGTAGTTTGACATTTACTGTAGCAGACTTTTGGCTCTGTAGTAGATTTCCAGATTCGGTATCATGGTTATTTTGCTGCACTTTAAGTTGTGCTATGATTCTTATTCATTCCTTGCAATTGTATGATGCCTGATGGGCTGACCCATGTTTATCGTAGTGGAGCCTCCATTATTAAGCAGTCAAGTCAAAGTCTGTCAAACCATTCTGTCATTTTATTACACAGTGAAAACCTGATTGCCTTCATTAACACTTGCCTGAGAAGAGGGTGTAACACTTGCCTGAGAAGATGGGCGAGTGATAGATTACGAGGTCGATGTAATCTTTATTTACTGCTCATTAGAAACAATTTACATGCTGTAGCTGCATATATTTTGCTTTGCATCTCATAAGATTTCATGACTTGGGTTGCCAAATTAAAAGGGTTGTAATATTGCATTTCCAGTGTATTGTTCCAGCATGCCACCTTTTGGCGCTGTTGCCGGGAAGGTGCTAGTTTATGGGACAAAGTTGCTTTACTGTAAATCTAGTAGGGTTAGTGGGAGCTTCCATGATTTGGTGCAGCAATCCCAAGTGCACTTCATCCGATCTTCCAAATCCTGCTCCACTCTATCATTTACGAACTCGCCCGAAATCCAAAGTCAGGAGTAACAAAATTTTCTAATTTTTTAAAATCGCTGAATAAGGCGAACAAATTATCCACGCTACCCATCCATGCCTCAATCCTGGCCGAATGGCCGAACTTTCTACCGGCCCACGCTGGTTCAGGAGTTTGGCTCGTTCTTTGAATGAATTTGAGGTCGGGGAATCAAACGGGTACTTGATGCCGCAGACATTACTTGGCACGACTTGCGACTAATTCTATGCTCAACTCATTTGGAAACCCCACTCACGGGCTCCACCTTGAGTCGGGGTCGGGACTTACGATGACGTCGGGGATCGCTACCGGCTAAGGTCGGGATGTCGGATTCCGCTTCTCTTCCCGTGACTTCTTTGTTGAAGCTTGAAGGCCGAGAACGCAGTCAATAGACGAGTTCACAATGGGGTTCTCTTCTTGTTTGAGCCAGAATCGATTTCTAATCAACTCTGATAACAACAATTTTGTTCTTCTTGCCGTCCTCATGGATAAATTGTATAATTAGGCAATTTCTCCTGGTCTTCAATTTACTCAACCTCATAAACGACGATCATGATACTTTGTTTATTCACCCACTCCTTCATACACTTTGACATATTTCGTTTGACAAAATGTTCTGTAGGGAGATCGAATTTATACAAAATGCACTGATTTCATTAACCAGGAACATATTCCTGTATCCATTAACTACCGTTAAATCATCTGGTCATCATAATTCATACAGTCAACACCATTACAGGATTTCCACAAGAATATCTGAGTAAGCATATACTCATCCGATTGATCATCCACATATCAATTGACACTCCCATTTCCCGATTTAACACAAATCTTCATTTAAAACATAGTTGTTACACAATCATTGGCCAGATCATACAAAGATGGGTGTACTCTGCGAGTCTGCCCTGGCCCTCTTTTTACCCGTTCTATGCCTTTCTATCCTCTCATTTCTTACATTGCGTATACACACACAAGAACAAACCTGAATTGGTTTTTCAGATCCTAATCTAACTCCTAACATCTCTCGGATCCTATAAGTACTCCTAGAGTCATCATTCAATCCTATTTACTTCAAATTCTGCCAACAACTGCAGATTCGATTGCATCCAGATATTCACTTTTAGAATTCATCTAAGAACTTAGAAAATTGAAAATAATTACATTTTAGAAATTCACTCCCTTAGTAAAACAGAACTTTCTAATGTCACATCAACTTGGTTGATTTGGACGCAAAATGCTTCTGCATCAGACTTGGAAGTTTAGTTCCTGTGAAGTTCGTACAAGCAGTCAAGAAGAAAAAAGGGAGGACTGTGAAACAGAGGTTCAACTCTCTTTTTGGGAGTTAGAGAATCTTGCTGAATCCCCTCTGAGCACCCTGAAGGTCAGATTGCATATACTGATCAGAGAAATACTATTGCTGAAAGAAACAAGGCTGAAGAACAACAGGAGAACTATGAGTTCCCAATGCGAGAGTCCACTGATTTAGCTCCTATGAATAATATAAACCCTGCTGCCTTGCCTAATATTCGTGGACTTGCTACTGAGAACATAGATAACTTTGGATTTTAGTTTGAAGTAAGTCTTTCTGACCTATGACTACATTTCAGATGCCCAGAAATTGAAACTCTTCCCCTCCACTCTAAGGATGTAGCCCAAAGTGGTTCATGAGTCTGCAAGTAAATAGCATAGAGACATGGGAGCAGATGAAGGAAACCTTTATGGAGAAATGTCCGGTCTTACTTCAAATCTAAGAATACATTATAATAAATATTTAGATTGGCACAAGGAGAGAATGAGTCACTGGAGGACTTTGTAGAATATATGGACTTTGGCTAAAGAAGATTTTCAAGAACTCTATTCTAGATCTTCCAACAAGAAGGGTAAGAGCCTAAGGAGTCCTAATCCTCAACTAGTAAAATCTACCACACCAACTATCTCCAGATCTGATATGAACACTGATATTGTTCATTCCTTTGCAATGCAAATGGACAAAGTGCAATGAAAGATGAAAAGAGAGGCGCTGAAAAATCCTTAGCCATTTTCTGCCCCAGAAAAATAAATGTTCGTTTGGACACTGTTGAAATCTGTGGAATATGTAACTGACATTTCCATCAAGAAGTTGGAAGCACCAACTTGTGCAGCTTATTTTAATGCTTCTCCCTGCCATGCCTCCTAAAAACCCTATCCAACAGCCACCAAGAGCACCGCTGATGCTAGATCAGGCTACACCCAATCCAAATAATAGACAGACCCAACCTGTCTACAATAGTGAACCCATCAATGTTAAGACGTACTCCCTAAATTCTGTTGAGATCACTGACATGCACCTTTGTTCAGGGAAGATAACACAGAATCCCGCACCTCCAGTAATCACTGAAAATCCTGTGCAGCAAGATATATCTGAACATCAAAAGGCGGAAGAGGCTGTGAAAAGGGAAGATGCAACAAAATTAGTATCTCCTGTTCCACCATTTGCAACAAAAACACTCTTTTAGATTGGCTAAAAATCTGTGTAAAGATACCTATTGTTCAGGCTATCAAGGAGATACTGATCTACAACAAATTGATCAAGGGAAGTAAAATGATCAAGAAAAGTAAAGAGAATTAATAAAAATAAATAAAATATCAGAGAGACAAAACATAGCAGAAAAGGCTTATGAGCTTGAATGTATTGTATTAACATATAATGATACTGATACAATATAAATACATCAAGTTTATGTTTCAAGATAGTCTATTTTGGACACAATCACTTTGGTTGAGTGAATATCTCAACCATACACCAATCTAGGAGCCTAACTAGCTGGAGAGAATCTCTCAACCAACTAGATCTCCACCAACTCCCAAGTTTGAGGAACAAATTCATTCTAGAATCGAAGACAAGTAGAAATTATTCCAAGTTTAATAATGCATTATAAGTCCAAAGTAAGAACTTGGTATCATCCCCAAGTCTTCATGCTGAAACTGTTGAGTTGATTCTCAATGAAGAACTCCATGAAAAACTACCAAAAATTGGATGTCGAAAAACTCCAATATGAAGAGAGCACACCAAAAGAAGTGAATCCACTGCAAGTTTGATACAACTCTGAACATGTTTGACAACTCAATCTAATGCCAAGTTGTAATGCGAAAGGATCCATCTATCTTTTGCTTGGTCCAATGACCATCCAAGTGAACAAAAGAATGTCCACAAATGCTCTCAACCAGCGTCTCAATCGCTTTTCTATTGGAAAATTTTGATGTCCACAGAGAAAATTTGTTGTCGAAAACTTTCAGTATGACAACCATCAATTTCCCCCCCTTTGTCAGTGGAAAGGAGAGACCATAACTATTTGCATTTGTTTTTGAACTCCCCCCCTCCCCCCTTAAGATGTAGGAGAGTTTTATTGTTGTACTTTCCCTTTCAAACACATGAAAGTACCTTCTTCATTTTACTGTTGGCTACAATATATGAGAATGAATTCTGTGATAAAACATATACAATTGTTTGATCCGAACTTTAACAAGAATGCTAAAATTTACAGATATAACTATAAATACATAGATGCAGCAGAAATAACACTTCCTTTGATTAATATAAAATAATGAAATATGCTTACAAACAGTATGGAAATGAGACTAGCTCGACAATGATAGGTTATCTATGAGAAGAGATGTGGTGGCTATAATGAGGCTCAAGGGTTGTTTTATTATTGAACAATAAGAACAAACTCTAAACAACAAAAATCCTAACCCGAGGAGACGTAACACCAAGAGTTTATGGGCCTTGTTGGAGTTAGTTGGGCATCCAACTTTCCGGGGTCGTGATGGTCATATCATCTCTGTTTGATGCTTATGATACTTTATTGGAAAGATCTCTCCGAGGACTACGACAAAAAAAATGACGTATAAGTTGTTGGCGGTAGATTGCCAAAAAAAACGTCTTTTAGGGCCTCAAAACGGCTTTAGAAGTTTAGGACTCGAAAAACTGCTAAAAATAGTAAATGTTGCTACAATTAAGGAAACTGTAAAACTGAAAGAAACAATGGTGGGGGTTCAAGTGGAATTGGCGTGTGGCCATCAATATCCACCTGGATCAAACCTCCTCCCTTAGGAAGCAATGGTCCCCATTGTGTTGAGGTCCTCCATGAGATGTAAAAACTTTTGTTGAACTTGGTCCTTGGTGAGCCACTTGCTGTGGTGAAGGAGTTGGCCTGCTTTGACAATTCAATACAGTTGGATCTTTTGCAGGCGAGTGTTCTTGATCTGCGTGTCCATGATCTGATCAGTTGCAACTTGTTTTATGCAATCTGGGTTTAACTTTGTTGGTGTGAGCTATTATGCAATGCCAGATGTGTCTAGTAATGTTGGAAAGTATGGCCGAAGGCGATCCACATTAAACAATGGGTGTAGGCCAAGGAATGGGGGAATGATGAGCTCAAAAGCATCATCTCCCACAACTTTGGTGATGGTGTATGGCCCATATCGAAGTAGGCGAATTTTGCGGTGGGGCCCAGCGAAGCGCTCCTTTTGCAAATGTAGCCAAACTTTGTCGCCCACCTGGAACTTGTGTGGCACCCGATGCTGATCATGTCGCTGCTTGTAATTGGCATTGGTTTGTGTCCAATATGTCATGGACTTGTTGGCAGATGAGTTGAATATGCTCAATGAAGTTATTTGCCTTGTCAGCTTTGGACTGGACTTGAGTTGAATCTCCTTGAGTCGTTGCAATTGGTATGGCCACATTGATGGGACATAGTGGTTAGAATTCCAAATCAGCCTGAAAAGTGTTGTGGCCAGTCGAGCTGTGGAGAGCCTGATTGTAGCTATGCTGGACATAGGGGAGGCTCTCATCCCATGTGCGTGGATGCTTTGAGTTGTACATGCGCAGAATGTGTATGGTCATCCTGTTGACGACCTCTGTCTGGCCATCAGTTTGGGGATGGAAAGTTGTGGACTTAGTGAGTTTGGTGTCTAACATTGACCAGAGACTGGACCAAAATGTAATGAGGAACTTGCTGTCCCGATATGAGATGATAGACTGTGGGATCCCAAAGTGTACCCACACTCGTTCAAAGAAGAGTTTAGCAACAAGTTCTACTGTGATAGTCTTCTTGCATGCTACCATAATGGACATCTTCGAGAATCGGTCGACGACCACATAAACACAGTCATTTCCATGCTTATAGAAGGAAGGCCTGACATGTAATCCATGGAGATGGATTCCTAAGGTCGACTAGGGGTAGGCAGCGAAGTATAGAGACCTTGCCTCTTGATGATTGGTTTGGCGATGGTGCAGACAGTGCAGGATCTGATGTACTTCCCGACATCCTGTCGAAGATTCGGCTACTAGAAATACTTTTGCAGTACTACGACTGTTTTCTCGACCTCGAAATGCCTAGCGGCTCGACTGTAGTGCACTTCCCAAATCATCTTCGCACACTCGCTTGAAGGTACACAAAAGTGCCCCTTTTGGCATAACATAGCATCATGAAAGTGAAAACCTGGAACTTGATGACCTCCCAACAACATATGGTATGTGTGGCCGAATTATGGGTTGCTTTTGTAGAGAAGTGGCCAATCAGAAGTCTCGTGCTCACAAGAGTTGAGAACAGTAGTTAACGCCGTGATTGGTGGTCAGTTGAGACAGTCTGCAACATTATTTGTGTTGCCCTTCTTGTACTTGATATTCAAATTGAACTCTTGCAGGCATGTGGACCACTTCTAATGGCGATCATTTTGCAACTTCACTTGCGTTTGTATGAATTGCAGGGGTTGTTGGTCTATGTGGATGACTGTTTCCTTCCCCAAAATGTAGTGCTTCCATTGTCGGCATACCTGCACAATGGAATACATCTCTTTATTATAAGTGGGATACTTTCGGTCCGTGTCTGAAAGTGTCTCACTGTGATATGCCACTAGATGCCCTTGTTGAGTAAGGACTGCCCCAATGGCATAGTCAGAGGCATTTGTTTCAACCTCAAATGTTTGTTGCAAGTTTGGTAATGTGAGCACTGGTGCAGAGCAGAGACGATGTTTCAACTTTGCAAATGCCTTCTATTGAGATTCAAGCCAATTTTTTTTGCTTTCGCTCCTCTTTTGATGACTTGACTCAAGGGCCAAGTGATATGAGAGAACCCCAACACAAACCTGTGGTAGAAATTGGCAAGACTCAGAAAGCTGCGACCTATGTTAGAGTGGTTGGGGCTGCCCAATCCCGAATGACTTGGATTTTGGTTGGATCCACCTGCACCCCCTTTTCATCAATAATGTATCCCGGATAATGAACCCAGGTCATGCCAAAATTACATTTCTCCAAATTGGCACATAGCTTGTGTTGCCGTTGTGTTTGGAGAACCTGTCGGATGTGGTGGAGGTGCTCTTCCCAACTCTGGATGAAGATCAGGATGTCATCCAAGTATACCACTACAAATGAGTTGGTGAATAGCCATAAGATGTCCTCCATGAGCTTCATGAAGGTTGTACAAGAATTAATCAACCCGAAAGGCATAACCAATCATTCAAAAAGGCCCTCCTTGGCTTTGAAGGCAGTCTTCCACACATCGGAGGGTTCGATTAGTACCTGGTGATATCCGGACTTCAATTTGATCTTGATGAAATATTTTGGTCCCTTGAGTTGGTTCAGAAGGTCATCAATCCATGGGACCAGGTACCTATTCTGGACAATAATCTTGTTCAACGCCCGATAGTGAATACAGAGTCTCCAAGTCCCATCCTTCTTTTGTACCAATGCCATCGGGCACCCACAGGGAGATGAACTCGACCGATTGTGACCTTTTTGCAGCAGCTCCTGAATTCGCCTCTTGATTTCATCGTTCTCCAGAATGGTGTCTC
The DNA here is from genome assembly GCA_000404065.3 of Pinus taeda. Lineage (NCBI taxonomy): Eukaryota > Viridiplantae > Streptophyta > Pinopsida > Pinales > Pinaceae > Pinus > Pinus taeda. The sequence goes on from APFE030095229.1 coordinate 51,007, forward strand.
GATAGATTGGTCCATTGGGTAATGACACACTTGGCATCAGATTGATGGAGTGCTTGACTTGACAGTGCAGAGGCACCCCTGTGGCGCTGCTGAAGATGTCCTCATACTCCTCCACGACCTTGTCCATCTATTGTTGTGTGGAGGGGCCTTGTCTGGAGGTTGTGGCCATTGTCTTCTTTCCTTGAGGGCATATCATCAGGAAAACAAATTCCCCGTTTTTTGAAATTAGCTTACTGCATTGTTTTGTACTAATTAGAGAGATGGTGGTAGGCGGTGCTACCTCCGGTATCCTGTACAACTTATTTCCTAATGTAACAATAACAGCGCGAGGTCTTGACTTATACACATCATGTCGCTTCCAAAAGACAAATGTCAAGGGGAGCAACGTCACATAATACCTCATCCGTGAAGGGATTGACGCTATATGGAAGGCGACATTATTGGCTCACGCGCATATCCCGTCCTTGGTGAAGCCACCCGATGGTGTACGGTTGTGGGTGTGCTGTGGCTGGTAAGCCCAGGCACTTCATGGCCTCTGCTGCAATGAGGTTCTTTTAGCTCCCGCTGTCGACAATGAACTATAGCGGGGAACCCTTCACCCACATCTGGGAGTGGAAGAGATGCTCCTCCTCTGGATCTTCGGGTCCCTCCTTTTGGATCTTTGTGGTGGCGACGGTGGCGTTGGGCTCCGCATTAATAATCTGCTTCCCCTTGTCATTCTCCCTGTCGGGTTCTGACTTAGAGTCAGAACATGCATATGATTCTAAAGCCTTCAGCTCAGCCACCAGTGATTGCTTGGCCCGACAATCACTTGCGTTGTGGGTGGAGCTCTTATGGAAATCACACCACTTTCCCGTGTCCTTAGGCTTTGTAGTGTTGTCATTTTCCTGTGGCCTTGGCAGGTTGTCCTGGGCCGTCCCGCCCTGTCTTTGTCCTTTGTTCAGTGGTTTGGGGGCACCTTTCCCTTGCTTCAAATTCACAGATCCAAAGTCTCGCTTCTTCTGTTTAAACTTCTACTCGATCTTGATGGCGTATCGGTACGCTGTGCCGAGCGAGATGTCCAAGAACTCCATCTCGTCCTGGATGTATTTATGTAGGTAGCCATGGTACTTGAGTACCAAATGTTTATCAGAATCCTTGATGTCCAACTTCATGTGCAAGGTATGAAAACATTGGTAAACTCCGACACATCTTGGTCCCTTCCCTGCTGCAGCATGGTCCACTTTATGTATTTGTCCTCATAGCTTTCGACAGGGTACTATTGCTCCTTGATGGCGTCCTGGAATGAATTTCAAGTGGGAGTGGCTGAAAACAGTGAGTTCGTACTTTCATCCTTCTGTTCACAATAGGTTTCCCACCAGTTCTTGATGTGGGGGGCATCTTTGAGAAGGGAAACAATAATATTTTCTTAGCTTGGAAAATCATGAACAAAAAAATATCCTTCTAACATATTCAACCATTTATCTACACCGTCTGCATCTATTTGGCCCTCAAATATGGGAATTTCAAAGTTTACTTGTACCTTAAAAGGTGTGGAGCCTCCAGAGTGACAGTTGGATGTGGATGCACCGCCGGTGGGCAACCGTTGAAAGATTTGGGCAAAGTTATCCATCATCGCGTTCCTTTGTTTCTCGAGGGCCTTCGCGAGCAATATTTTGATAGGATCTCCTGCTCCTTCGTCTTTCTTTTCTTCCTCCATGGGAGGCCGTCGGGCTTTACGAAGCTGGTCTTGCAAAAGTTCGACCAGTTTGAGCCCTAACTCCTTATATCCCGACTTCGTTGGGGACATGCAAAAAAAAACAGAGAAAGAGCAGACCTCTTTGATACCACTGATCCGAATTTAAACGAGAACGCAACAAATTACAGATATAATCATAGATACAGAGATGCAGCAGAAATAACACTTCCTTTGATTAATATCAAATAATGAAATATGCTTACAAACAATATCGAAATGAGGCTAGCACGACGATGATAGCTTATCTTTGAGAAGAGATGTGGTGGTTACATGCCTCTAAACTGCGTTACAATGAGGCTCAAGAGCCTTTTTATTATTGAACAATAAGAGCAAACCCTAAACAACCAAAACCTTAACCCGAGGGGATGTAACACCAAGAGTTTATGGGCCCCGTTGGGGTTAGTTGGGAAGCCTACCTCTCGGGGTCGTGCCTTGGTCATATTATCTCTGTTTGATGCGCATGATACCTTGTTGGAAAGATCTCGTCAAGGACTACGACGGAAAAAATGATTTATAAATAGTCGCTGGCAGTAGATTTCCAAAAAAAAAGTCATTTAGGGCCTCAAAATGGCTTTGGAAGTTTAGGACCCGAAAAACTGTTAAAAATAGTAAACGGTGCTACAATTAAGGAAATTGAAAAACTGCTAAAAATAGTAAACATTTCTACAATTAAGGAAACTGAAAAAACTAAAAGAAACAATGGTGGGGGTCCAAGTGGAATGAACGGTGGCCACTATTATACACCTGGATCATTGTTTGACTGTAGATGATCATCCCTAAGGATCAATCCATGCATAATTGATCTTCAATCTGGCTGATTGATTTCGTTTGCAACATCTTTTTGATGAGTGGTTTTTCTTGCCAAAATGGTGACAAACATGGAGATCAAAACAATGATTTTCCACATGACCTGTTCTTTGACAATGTTGGCATTTTAGTTTTTCTTCAACTTTCTCATTGCTTTCTGATGTTATTTGGTCAAGAAATCCTCCACTGACGAATTTGATTGGTTTTGGATAATTTGGGATATGTAGGTTGTTGTCATCCTTGTCATATCCTAAACCACGTTGATTTTTGTTGCATTGGAATTCCTCCCATGGTTTGATGATTGAATTGGAACAATAAAGTTGAACTCGATTGTGTACAACTTCTACACTTGAAATTGTATCACCGAGTGGCTTGGAATCAACATGTGAAGTTGTATTGTTGAATGACATAGAAACATGACTCCTCTGCTACAACTCATCACGTTTGTAGTTGTGATTCAAGTTGGAGAAATTCAACAGTTTCATGTGCATAATGTAAATGCTTTTTGATATTTGCAGGAGTTGCTTTGCTGATTTTCACTATGTCCTCAACATTGGATAGGATCAAATTGTTAAGAAACTCTAACAATTGAATGCTTTGCTCCATTTGAACTCACTCGCTTGAACTCACAGTCACTTGATTTTAACACTTGCTTGATTTTTCAAACTTGCTTGCTTGAACTTGTTTGCTTAATTTAGCTTTCTTGAATTCCACGCTCGCTTGATCTTAGAGTTGTGCTTTGCTTTGCTCGATTTCATTCTCGTTTGATTTTGTTTTAATAAGCTTAGGGTGTCGGTTACCACCGAAAATGCACCCAAGTTAATGGCTTTACAATGATCAGATGATAAGTTCAAATGAATTCTCTTGAAAGAACTCAACCTCCTATCAATTTTGACTTAATGATTCAAGTCGTGGGTGTTGGGTCCAACCGAGAATGCACCCGATACAATTCAAATTAACTTACAAAGGAAATTATGATTGCAAGTTACAATAAAATTCAATTTCAATTTGATTTGACTCTTACAAAAATTGGTTGCAAGTTCATTGCTCAGAAATTGATGTTGAATTGATGCAGCTGTTGTTGATGTAATTGATTGGTTATGTACACTTGCCTTGAAATGTTGATGATTGGTTGAGTTTGTTCTTTGTAGCTTCTTAATTGTTGGTGTTTGAACACATGTGCTTAGCTTGTTTATCCTTACTTGTAGCTACTTGATTACAGATGCTTAAACTCCTAGAGTGTATTGTTGTATGATGGAAAAATTGCAACTATAGTGTCAAAACTAGACACAAAATACCATAAGCCTCTATGTAAAAAATCACCATCATATGCTAGTAAAGTGTACCTAAGATTCCCTTATTTAGATTTTGAACAAATCTAGGACATTTCAACACCCCACATAATTTAAATGTGATAATTATCCAAGCCTTCAAACAAAATATACCTTTATTACCCATTATTACAAAATCAACTTATCACTTATGACAAAAAAAAAAAATTATCACTCCAAATATATCACCTTATCACTCCATACATTCCATTAAATTATTAAAATAATTTAATGTATTTTATGAAATCACTTAAAAGTGATTTAACGTTGCCTTTTATATTTAACACTTTATGCATATAAAAGAACCATATACCATTCAATTTATGAATGTAATTTGTTGAAGAGGATAATTTGGGATATATCAATTTTGCACCATATAATTTAAGTTGACATATGTTGATAGGCTTGAAATGTAGAGACTTACCAATTTACGTTGGCTCCTCCACGAATCGACTCCTTTTTATTCGTTGGAATTGTTACAGTGGTTGTTTGTTGATTTTTTAAACGCCGAATGCCGCCATTTGCCTCAGAGATTAAGAACTAAGATGTAGTTTTTTACTTGTATATTTATCAACTTATGTGATATGCTAAAACACAATACAAAAATTTACTCTACTCTTTAGCGGAAACTAAAATTGATTGATGAAAATAATAAACAGAAAAGAAAGAATATCAATTGCACATAACACAATATTTCTCTAGGGAAAGCAACTGCTAAAAACCCTCGACTATCTCTATTGCATTAACCACAAGATCTGAGAAGAAAATACAATGCTTGTTCTACCCGAATAATTCCTGCACAAGTACAATTTAACTCTCTGCCTCACAAGCCAGCGCAAGCCAACTGTTAGCTAATTCTGTTGCCTGCCAAGCCCCTACTACCTTGCGTAATTCATAAAAGAATTAACCCGTATTTAATTGGGAAATCCACTCTCCATAACTGTGAAATCCATCCATGCCTTCAACTAATTGCATGCACAATCCGTACAACTTGGAAAATTTTACAACTGATAGTACACTGTCCCTGAACTCTAATCTCCATTGGGTTTTTCTCTGAACTGACATGCATGAGTTATTTATGAGTGAATCTTCAGTTAACTGGTGTGGTACAAAGGATGCATTGGTGCACTTCCCCACTACTAGACTCCTAGTTCCTCTAACAATTAGAACTAGTTTAATTGACTATAACATAGTTAGACTAAGTTATCTAATTACAACTCAAAAGAACTCAACCCGGTGCCCTAAAATTTAGGGATCACTCTACATGGCTCTAGATAGGCTTCCAACTCAAATTTCCTAAGTCAATTAATTCAATTTAACTTGATTACCTATTACAAGTTGCTATGAGAATATAATTTCTATCTAATTAACAATTTATTCAAGGACAAATTAAATTGGAATTTCTTGTTGCTATTTTTAACACTCCCTCTCAACAAGAAAGGGATAATCAGCTACCCCGATCCTGCCTCTATGAAATTCGAATTTTCATCTTGACAAAGCCTTTGTCAAAATATCAGCATCCTGCTCCAACAACATAATTCTCCTTTGCATACAATCTCGAAGCTGATGATACCATATATCAATATACTTAGACCGATCATGAAGAAATGGATTTTTAGAGAGTTTGATACAACTCTGATTGTCACAATAAATCACAGTTGGATCCATCTTCTGACCAAACAAACCAACAAGAATCTTCTTGATCCAGATAGCGTCACAAACTGATTGATTAGCAACCATGTACTCTACCTCTCTTGAACTGAGTGCAACTGAACTCTGTTTCCAGCTATACCAAGAAACAACCGCTGACCCAATATTGAAGATCCCACTTGATGTGCTCTTCCTATCGGATGGACTCCTTGCCCAATCTGAATCAGTGAAGCCTTGAAGCTTCACTCCCTCTGTCCGTCTGTACCATAAGTTACCGTACTAAGTAGTGCCTCTGAGGTATCTCAACACACGTTTGACTGCCTTCCAATACAACTTGGTCAGCTTAACCATTGCTTGACTAAGCTGGTTAACTACATAACACATTTCCGGTCGTGTGTACACCAGATACATGAGTGAACCCACAAGCTGCCTGTAAACAGTAGCCTCCACTACTTCACCGGAAGTAGCATCCTCTTTCCTCCAGTTACCTGCTAGAGGAGTCTCCATGAGTTTACTACTCTCCATGTGGAACCTTTTGAGTATCTTGTTGGCATACTTACCTCGAGAGACATTGAGTTCCTCATTTTTGGCTTGAGGAGGTTAGACCTAGGTTCAGAGTTAGTTGCGCTAACCAACAAAACCTTTTATCACCATCCCTTTTGGCAACGATCTGCTCTCGCATACCACAATCTCACTCGAGGTGATACTGGGGGATGCTGGAACCAGGTTTCCGCATTCAGAAGGATTATGGAGTGTGGTTATTGACTTATTCTGACTCATCTACAAATATATTATTGCGCTACGTGATCTTACTTAATATTATACCGACTCTGATCTATTCATATGAAAATACTACTTTGCAGATCTAAAACTCTATCTACTGTGCATAAATCAATGAACCTTAACTGTAATTAACAATAACAACATTCATATATTAATTATGATCTTACCTTTTACTGCGTAGCACAAAAGTAAACAACAATTGCATAAAGTAAAGTGCAAAATGTAAGTACACATGTTTGCCTTCAAAATCTTCTTTATCATCTTCAGATCTTTACAATTACAATCCTTCTTACCCTGCTCACACAACTGCAAGCTTATCAAGGTCTCCAAACACACAGCTGTAGGAGACTTCTCCTTCGCTTTAACACATAAATATATGATAATTACATACTCAAAAAATCGTTGTTAGGTGCTATATTGTGGTTACACATTTAGGCTGAACTTCAAAGAGATATCCATCCATACATCTCTTCATATCATATCATATAGTTGCGGAGGTTTGAACAGATTTCCCTCACCTTGTTCTTATTCGTTGATCGACCTTCCTCTATTATGTAGGTGTTATTATGAGCCTTTTCGTTCTAACTGTATATAATCAGTTGGTTCTCCGGAGGTAATAATAAGCACACTTGTGATTGATTATTCATAGTACAAGCAGGCAAGACCCGGTCTGGGCTCATTTGTTTAGATCACTTAGATTCATTTCGTCATTTTTTTTCTACCCATTTGAGAGCAAGGTCATCCATTTGAATGCTCCATCGTTGTGCTGGAGTATCACAACATATCCATCCATCCCTTCGTTCATTTTCTTTGACTTACTAAGATAACCCTTTATATGTCTTTTCCTCTTACAATACAATGGTTCGCAAACCATGGGCGGAGCTCAAAACATACAAATTGATTCCATCCTTTTACAAAACAAGGGGCTTTGACCCTCCCTAAAGCTCCTATGACTCTTAAAACATTGCACGAAGTGCGCTTTGCTCCTCAAAATGCGATCTCTTTGCAAAACTTTGACCTAGGCGGACCCTACCCAACAAGTCTCCAACACAAAGATGTGACTCGTCCTGAGTCACTCAACTGGTATGTCTTGAATCTTCACTTTGAGACTATGCATCCTTCAAAGGTTGTAGTGTCTCTGTGCATTGCGTGGCGGCCTATCATACTTCCTCTACTAGCTTCTCTGTCGTTGGCCCTACTGTCGCCAGACCGATGGTTCTTTGCGTCTACTTGATGATCTTCAACTTGCTCTCCACTGTATGTGAGAGATGAAAGGGTTCATTGGACCATGGCTGTGTCTGCATTGAAATGATCTTCTCCTTTCACCACTACTCATTGATTTGTCCTTGCAAAAGCTTTCCCTCCTGGAGTTGGGAAAACCGTTGCGTAGGTGCTAGGGTCCGCGCCATCACTTTGATTTCATCAAACTGTTGCTTCTTTTCACGGATCTCTGCTTGTATCTTCTGTACATGTGGGTCCTCCTGCAGGGAGGCCCATATCCTCTTACTGTCTTTGAAGATCTGGATATAATCCTTGACTGGAGTAGATATATTCTCCATAGCGGCCTTGATATCCGCTTCGCACTTCTTGCGAACTTCTGGAGGAGCTGCCGACTGCAGCCTCATTTGCAACTTCGTGATATGCATTTCCAGCTTGAATTTTACTTTGTTAACTTCCACCTTCGATTGTTTTATTGCTGCCACAAGCTTCCAAAGCTTCTCTTCAGGTGTTGCCTTTGCCTGGATCTGGAGCTCTAATAGCTCGTTGCAAGCTTTGGTGATGGTCTCTTCTAGCTCCTACTTGTGCGCAACTGCCTCATCATGATCTTTGATGGCCTGCTTCTTATACTTGAACATCTGTCGGTTGTCGTTTTTAACTTCTTTAATTACCCACTGAGTGCATTTCTCCAACACCTTTAGTTCATCGGTGACTCCCTAATCTAACTTGTGCAAGGTATGAATGGGCAGTTCCTCAAAATTGATACTCAGATTTTTCCAGTGTTGCACACGCTCCTGATATTCGACAGTGTCAAAATGTAGAGTGCTGCTTGGTAGTGGCATAACCCGGAGCTCGGATGTGATTATTGTTGTCTGTGCGCTGCCTGCAATTGTGCCTGATGGTGTTGCTCTCGCTTGAATCACGCTTCCCCGAACTTGTAGATTCTTGAGGCCCTATTGGACCTTTGTCAAAATTGCTTTATATTGGTCTTCAATGTTCCCTCATATGTCCTTTGTCACAGCTCAGACTATATCTCCAATCTCATCAATGTCCCCCTCAATGAGGACCATCGATTCTGTGCCATTATATTTGTCTAACTTTTGCTTCTTCTGTGTGCCTCCAACATTTGATTTTCTCCTTTTAACTATGAATGAGGAATATACCTCCTCAGTGTCAACAAAAGGGTCTTCACCACCCTGATTGTCGCCTTCGGAGGCTTGTTCCTCGTGCTCGACTTCATGCTTTGTATCTGGCACAATGCCCTTCTCTAGCTCGATTATGAATTTCTTATTCACCTTCTTGTTTCCCTTCTTGATTGGCTTTTTCTCGGTCCGCACACCTGAAATGCCTGCTTGTCCTATCTCAGCTTCTTCCGTTGGTGGAGTTAGCCAATCACTTGGCCAGTTGCTCACCACTTGCATGATGTCATCATCAGTGACAAAGAATGGCAACTCGTACCATACCTCCTCCACGTCCTTCTTGGCGCATATGTGTACATGGTGAAAGTTTGCCTTGAAATTTGCAATCTCTTTGTATTGTTCAAATAAAACTGGTGATAACCTCGACCTTTGGCTGATTATGGTGCACAAATCTATTTCAAACAAGACCTAGAACAATTTGTTCTTTGTAATATGGGTCGGATCCTTGGAATCCCACACTCATCACCTTGCCATACTTCCATACCCAGAAAGTAATGCATGAGCCCCGAGTCCTTCATTTCGAACTCTCTTGTAAGACTTTATCAACTTATCATCACCTATCAGAATCAAATCACAATATGGTAAAAGTTTGCATCTGCTTCACTTTTCATGAAGCCTAGTGTGGTGAAGTAGCTATCAATCCCGGTGTAACAAGCATGGGGTGCTTGTTTCAGCCCATACAATGCTCACTTCAGTGGGCACACATGCGACTCTATGTTGAAGGTCTCAAAACCTTCAGGCTGCTCAATATGCACCTCTTCCTCAACCATGCCATTGAGGATTGTTGTCTTTACATCCATCAGGAACTCACCACTGACTTGTATGTCAGTCTTGGGACCACATCCCAAACATTGTTCCTGACATTGAAGTCATACTCCTCAACCATGGCATCAACCCAAACTGGTTTCTGCACTTTTTCTTCAAAAGAGGATGGCTCAATCTCTACACATCCGCTCATCAGAGCCATGTAGCCAATGTACCTCTCCAGTGACCTCCTTTGCGTGCGCTATGATGTGGGTGATCCCACATTCTCTCTAGCACCATCCAATAACCTATCAACCTCTTTGGTGCGCTTTCTCCCATCTCTGGAAGACTTTGCGTGAGTGGGTGTATCCACTCCTTGATCCTCTACATGTGGATGCTCCACATCAGCTTGAGGTTCCAACTTTGGAGCTAGAAGCTCCTCAACCGCATGTAGTTGAATCTCCCTCTCAAGGGAACATATCATGGCCTTCTCTTCATCAAATTTTACATCCTTACGAACCATTGTCATCCTGTTGGTCAGTAGATACACCCAATGGTTGTGAGGTGTGTTAGTGTACCCCACAAATATCCCCAACTCTGTTGTTGGATCAATATTCTTCCGTGCATCTTTGGTTACATGGTAGTATATTGATGAACCAAAAACCCTGAAGTTTCCCACATATGGTTTCTTCCTTGAACAAGCCTCTTTTGGTGTACTCATTCCAAGAATTCGATGAGGGCTTCTGTTCTACAAATAAACAACTGTGTTGCATGCCTAAGCTCACAAGTGTAGTGGTAGGCCTTGATAATGCAAAATTAACCATGCCACTCCTACAATGCTTCTGTTTTTCCTTTCAGCCACCCCATTCTGTTGTGAGTTATGAGGTGCTATCAATTCTCGTCGAATGCCCTTTAATTCACATAAGTTTTTGAACTCATTTGACACATACTCTCCACTGTTATCACTCATGTGAGCTTTAACCTTCCTACTAGTATCTTTCTCGACCGATGCTTTAAATTCACAAAACTTTGCAAAAGTATGATCTTTCTTTTGCATGAAGAATATCCAACACTTACGAGAAAAATAATTAACAAATATAACATAATACATATGCTTGGTCGTGGATGTTGTCGAGAATGATCCACACACATATGAGTGAAGTCGATCGAGGATCGCTTGTGCTTGATAGTATTTTTCATGAAAAGAAGCTTTGGTGTATTTTCCCAAGGTACACCCTTTGCATGTGTCTACTTGCTCTAGTGTACACTTGGGAAGGCCGGTAGAAATTTGCTACATGATTTTCAAAGCACGATGTCTTGGCTTTGCACCTTCTCTACTTTTGTGCTCAAGGCAACACAATATTATACCTCCAACTTGTAGAGATTCTTCACTCGAACCCCTATCCTCTTCACCTGTCCTGTGGTTATGTGACAAATGAATGCTTTTCCCTTACTAAATATCACATCATAGCCTCTATCCTCCAACATGGAAACAGATACCAAGTTATTTTTCAAACCAAGAACATACATAACATCTTGCAAAGTTAGGAGAGAACCTGACTCCCTTTGAAAGATAGTTGTACCGAGACCAGTAGTGCTATACCTCTCGTCATCACCCATCTAGATATGCATCTGGAGATCCTTCTCCTCCAAGTTACTGAAGAGCTTTTTGTTACCAGTCATGTGGAAAGAAGCTCCACTGTCTAGGTAACATACACTACCTATCATCGATGACACCATACAAGTGATGAGGGTAAAGTCTAGTTCGAATTGTGAGGCAAGATCCTCACCTATTGCTCCTCGTGAGGGCTTCTTACTGGCCTTCTTGAGAAGACACTTTGTAGCAAAATGTCCCAACTCGTGACAATGAAAGCACTTGACTTTTGACATGTCCTTCTTCTTGCTTCTTTGACAAGAATCTGATTTGGAATGGGATGAATTCCCCCTCCCTTTCGTTGCCTTACCTGCCAAGGCACAATTCTCCTCATCATCAGCCTTTGATGAGGATCTATCTTTGGTGTTCTGCCGAATCTCTTCCTATACCAAATCTGACCACAATTGCTCCCAATCTGGTAGCTTCTCCTTCCCATTAACAAAGTCTTGGTAACTATACCAACTCTTGGGAAGTCCTAGAAGAGCTAGGCTCACAATATCGTCTCCGGCAACAATAATCTTGATACTTCTAAGCTCATCCCGACAATGCTTGAACTTGGTCAAGTACTTCAGAATTGAGTCACCCTTCTCCATGTTGATCTTTCTGAGTTTGTCCTTCAGTGCCAAATTCTTATGGTCATTTCTATTTTGAAACAGGTCCGTCAATGCCTTCCACATTGAGTATGGAGTATCCTTACCGTGGAGACTCGAGACAATGTGGTCTCAAACTCCTTCCAAGATAATCATTCTCGATTTTTCCACACTTTCTCCTACACAAAGAACTTGAATTCTCCTCTTCTATACTGTCTTTAGCACTGATACCATGTAGATTTTTACTTTTAGATTCAACAACTTATGTGATATGCTAAAACACAAGACAAGAATCAAACCAAAATTGATCGATGAAAACAATAAGCATAAAAGGAAGAATATCAATCACACATAATACAATATTTCTTTAGGCAAAAAAACTGCTAAAAAATCCTGACTATCTATATTGCATTAACTAGAATAACTGAGAAGAAAATACAATGCTTGTTCAACCCGAACAATTCCTGCACAAGTACAATTTAACTCTTTGCCTCACAAGCCAACTCAAGCCAACATTTAGCCAATTATTCTACTTTCCAAGCCCCTACTTCTTTGCGCAAGAATTAGCCCATATTTAATTAGGAAATCCACTCTCCATAACTGCACAATCCATCCAGAGGCCTTTAACTAATTGCATACATCATCTGTACACCTTGGAAAATTTTACAATTGATTGTACACTGTCCCTGAACTCTAATCTCAACTGTGTCTTCCTATAAACTGACATGCATGAGTTATTTATGAGTGAATCTTCACTTAACTGGTGTGGT
>APFE030095233.1:12080-60815 GCA_000404065.3 Pinus taeda
TAGAGGAACTTATCCCATCAAGAGAGGAGCTACCCCATCCAAAAGAGGGAGTATCCCATTGATGTTGGAACTGAATAACTTCATCTAGAACACTATAAATACAGGCATTGGGCCAAAGGAGGGAAAGGTTGAAAGCTAAACATTCCAAAGGGTAAATGCTGCTGGAATTAGGACTTCCATTATTAACTTGTGAGGAGAGATTACCATCCTTTCTTGTTGCCATATTGGGAGTGGGTGAGCTTGTCAAAGTAGAGGAAATCTCTTGTTGGACCCTGGGAGGAGCTTGCACAACACCAAGGCTCAGGTTGTAATGGTTCCTTTTTTGTTTCCTTAATACAAATAAGTCCATTCTTCTCAATGATTTGTTGTTAATGAATTATTTCATGTACTCCTTGGTCTATGTGATGAATATGCTTTGTTTTATGAAATATTCAGGTGTTATGTAATCGTTTGCTTTGTTAGTGTATGCAGGTCTTAAAGTGAAGGAGGAGCTCATCTGGATCAGCAAGGCTGGAATGCTACAACAAGCGTTGGACCTAAGGTAAGATCGGAAAACACTTGGTTTCTCATAGAATAATGTATGTTTAGAGAAGGATTGCTCTTGTTTGGTTTGTTTGTCACTAGAGAGTCTTAGACTCCTAGGGAGGTTAGGTTTGTCTGCAAAAATAACTCTTTCCGCATGACATCTCCCTTCTTAGGACTATGATTTGAAGTCAAGACACTACTGCTGCCACCAAAAACACAGTTTTTGCTCTTCCATGCAACTGCTAGTGTGATACTTTGATTTGGAAAGGTTGACATTGGTTCAGATTCAATTGCTTAGATCATTTCATGTCCTTTTACCATAGTTCTCTCACATGCTTTTATGTTCATAAGGTATTGTTCAGCGTTTTCTAGTTTTACGTCAGATATTAGGTTAAGTTAGACAAAACTATGTTTTTTAGTTCTCTTTTTGGTCAGTTTTGATAAGTAAGTGTGTAGATCTCTTGTAGGAAATCTCAGCTCACCATCCCTCTATAGAACATCCAGCACCAACCCACTTCTCATAGAATTCTCAGCTCACTCACAACCTTTCGCCAATCTGCCCTAATTTCTGCGTTTTTTCAGAAACCTATTTTCTTTCCATTTGAAAAAATCCAACCATATCCTTTGTCCGTGATCTTCCTTGACAAATTCTAGACCCCTCAACACCTTCATCCAGCCTTCATTTCCCCTTTCCCATCATTTTTCCACCTTCAAACCTCAAAAAAATCACTTTTGGCCTCCTCCTGTAGATCCTCCTATAGAACCTCCTGTAGATCCCCTGTAGCCTCCGGTAGAACTTCTTGTGAGTGATTTTTCGAAGTTTGATTGAAATGGAAGTCTGCAAAAGGGTATTAGGGACTTTTTAGGACCTCTCCACACCTTCCTCACCTTCTGCAAAAGCCAATTCCATCTTCCTTTGCCACCAAACCTATGCACAGTCACAACTAGTTAAATCACAAGCATAATAATTCCACATAAAAATACTCAAAAGTACAAAAATATGATTTCTTCTCATTTCTATTCAGAAGTAGCTTGAATAAATGCAACAATGGTCAATGGCACTCACTTCATTAATTTCCATCCCTTTTCTTGCAAAAATAGGCTTAGTGGGTAAACTAGAGTTTGCTAGGGTTTGCGTTTCCTTCCAGTTTTCCTTTTCTTTCTGCAAGTAGAATAGCCCCTGTGGAGTTAGCTTTCTTCCATCACAGTAAAATCTTCTTCTGAGAACTCATAGAAGTTGGCTTAAGCTCCTAGAGAACTTGCGCCAACTGATCAAGTGACAACCTGTAGTAAGATCTAGTACTTGTGCATACAACACCGTCGTTTCCAAGTTTGTTACGAACTACCGGGTTCATAAAAGTAAAGAAGGAAGCCCCAAGAGTTGCAACATTATTGCTGCAATACTAGAGCTCACCACCCTTTTTGGCACCGTTGCCGGGGAAGCGTCAGAGTATTTTTTGATTACTACTTTGTTCATTTTCTACTACAACATTCTACTAAGTAGTTTATTTCAGTAAAAGTAGAGTAGTTGTTTCATTTCCATTCTGCAATTTCATTTCAGCAAGCGTAGATTAGCCATTTCTTGCTTTCATTTCAATTCTACAATTTCATTTCAGAAAGCGTAGATTAGGCATTTCCTTCTTTCATTTCAATTCTGCAATTTCAGTTCAGCCAGCGTAGATTAGGCATTTCCCGCTTTCATTTCAATTCTGCAATTTCCATTCCAGCAAGATTCATTTCAGTTAGTTGCAATTTGTTGTTCAATCCATTTCAGTTTGCAAGTACAAGCAGAAAAAAACCAAAAATCACCCAAAAAGAGATTTCCTTTCATGCCTTGTAGGAACAGAGATAATTCAGGAAAATTCCTACTCAACACCCCCACCACATCACTAAGCCACCCTTCTCTCTTCTTTGGTGGTAGTGATCGAGAAGAACCTATTGGTGAACCTCCAGAGATATACAAAGATCCTATAACAAAAGAAGAGCAAGAAATCATTCCTTCTTAGACCATGACTAAAAACATAGATGTTAGAGGAAATGGGGAAAGAATAGAAGGTGCATTTCATATCCGAGAGACCAATGGGGACACAAAAATGAAAAACATAAGTCCTTTAACCCTACCTCATTTCCATGCACTGACTACTGAAGATCCCGATACCTTCTTATTTGAATTTGTTGTTCTCTGTCTAACCTATGACTATTCAGAGGACGAGCAGAAGTTGAAACTGTTTCCTTCTACCCTCAAGGATGCAGCATTGCACTGGTTCATGGGGTTACCTGGGAACAATATCACAACTTGGGCTCAGATGCAGCAAGCCTTTAACAACAAATACTGGGACTACTGTAGGTCAAAGGATACCAAGGAAGAAATCTTTTGAATGACCATGGGAAGTGATGAATCTTTAGAAGACTATGAAGAGAGGCTTCAACTCAGTTATATAAGGGCCAGGTGCACACTTGACCTCAAATCTTTGAAGTTGGTTATGCTCAGAGGAGTTCCTGAAGACCTTCTAGATACCCTCCATTTTCTGGTTGGGGGAGACATCTACCAACTGCCTTATGATGACATAAAGACTGTGTTTAGAAACCATTCTAGGTCAGTTGGAAAGAGAGGTAGGGGAAGTCAACCTTTAGCTAGTACATCCTCATCTAGTTCATCCCTTAGAAACGAACTTGAGAATCGGCTGGAAGATTTCAAGAGCGAGATGAGGCATACTTTTTCCATGCAAATGGATACCTTGCATATCAAAAGGAAACAAGAGAAGGCAAAGAGGGCTTTGGCCATCTTTTGTCCCAGGTTCACTAAAAAGCATCCTAAGAACGAATGTCCATTGCACTCTATAGAACTGTGTTTAGTCTGTGAAGAAGACCATCGTACAAATCAGTGCCCTTCCTTGCCTGGAATTAAAGCTACAGATCAAGGGGCTGAAGGAGCAACTGAACCACTCTATTTCATGAACCAAAGGAGGCCACATAGACCTAGACCTTACCAGTAGGGAATGCAAGGGACATCCCAGACTTATTACAACCCCAATCAAGCCACTTCCATGCCTTCTTGGGGTCCTCCTGCTTATCCTTCCTAGTCCACACCCCCTCCTTGGTCGTATCCTCCTCAATACTAGGCTCCGCCAGTTGCTCATTTGTTTCACTCTTATGCTCAGCCACAACCTCAATGGAATGCACTTCATCAGGGGTGGAGGCCCCAGTACAACTCTCCTCCTGCTGTTTTGCCTCCACCACCTGCTCAACCACAACCATTACCTCCTTCTCCACATGGACAACCCCAAATACCTACTCAACCGAACCCGAACCCCAATAACAGACAAGCCCAGCAGGTATATACTGGAGAAACATCATGCCCGAACTATGTTGTGGAGATTCAGGAGATTAACCTACAATATGGGAAGGTTCTCCCAGATAGCAAACCTCCTCCTAAGGAGGATGAGGGAGAAAAGCAGGAAAGTGAACCAAAAGTCATTCCACCCTTTCCTGAGAGACTAAATAGAACCACACAACCGACCCCGGAAGAAATTGAACTTTTGGGAGAATTAAAACAGTTATGTGTAAAGATACCACTTCTCCAAGCCATAAAGGATGTGCCTATAAACAACAAGATGATCAAGGAGAAGTGCTTCAGACACCCAAATAGGCACAAGAGAAATGCTCCAACTATCAATGTCATAGGACAACTATCCGACCTGATGTTGGGGCAGGTAATCTGTCTGAAATATCTAGACCCTGGGAGTCCTGTAGTTAATGTCCACATCAATGGCACCATAATCCCCCATACCCTGATTGATCTAGGGGCTGCCATTAATGTGATGTCCAGGGACACTATGCTCAAGCTCAACCTTCAGGGTTCCCTGAGAAAGACCACAACAATACTGTAGTTAGCAGACCACTCCACTGTGACCCCTGAGGGGATTGTGGAAGATGTAATGGTCTTTATTGATTCCTAGGAGTACCCTGCTGATTTCCTGGTTCTCCAGCCAAAGGCAAAGCTCATTGGGTATCCTCTCATCCTAGGAAGACCTTGGTTGGCTACTGCAGATACCTACATCAGTTGTCGATCTGGGAACATAACAATCAAGAACATGCATATGTCCAAACAACTAGCCCTATATCCTCCTGCCAAACCTCTGTTAGAACATGATTTACCTATCTGGTTGGAGGAAGAAGATGAGGATGAAGTCTATTCTGCACCATTGTGTACAGTAGAGGCTACCATGGGGGGCCCACAAACTGAGGATGACCTTATTGAAAACTTGATTCAGAATCCACCCCCAGTGTGTTTCCATTAGAAGAGTTGGTGGAAGAAACCCAAGTCAATCCTTTAGTTGATCTCTATGTGGCTGATCCAACCTCTCTCCGAGTTAAGAATGTAGAATTTAGCCCAGAAAGAACCTTCAGGATCAATTCATCCCTATCCACCTCTCAGGAGAAAGAACTATGTAGCTTATTGAAAAACCACTTGGATGCTTTTGCTTGGAGCTATAAGGAGATGAAGGGAGTCCACCCTTCAGTCTGTACTCATCACATTTACATTAAAGAAGATTGTAAGCCAGTCAGACAACCTCAAAGGAGGATGAATACATCCCTTAAGGACGCTGTCAAAGAAGAACTGCAAAAGTTGTTGGATGAAGGATTCATCTACCCCATCTCTGATAGCGAATGGGTCTCTCCTTTGGTGCTAGTGCCAAAGAAAAATGGGAAGTGGAGAATCTGTGTAGATTATCGAGAACTAAACAAGGCCACCAAAAACGACCATTTCTCTTTGCCTTTCATAGATCAAGTGTTAGATGGCTTGGCAGGGAAGAAGTTCTTCTCCTTCCTAGATGGGTTTAGCGGGTACAGCCAGATCCAAATAAGCCTGGAAGACCAAGATAAGACCACTTTCACTTATCCTTGGGGTACTTTTGCATACCGGGTCCTTCCTTTTGGGTTGTGCATTGCTCCCGCCACTTTCTAGAGAGAAGTACTAAGCATCTTCGCTAAACTAGTTCATGATTCAGTGGAAATCTATGTGGATGACTTTACCCCTTATGGTTCTAACTTCCAGGAAGCTTTGACTAACCTAGGAAAAGTTTTAGCCAAGTGTATTGAAATGAACCTGTCCCTCAGTCCTGAAAAGTATGAATTCTTGAGTACTGAAGGGACCGTGATAGGTCATACAATTTCTCAACAAGGATTACACATGCATCCCAACAAGATTTCTATCATCCAAAGGGTCCCACCTCCTCAAAAGGTAAGAGATGTTCAAAGTTTCCTAGGCTTAGTAGGGTATTATAGAAGATTCATTAAGGATTTTAGTAAGCTAGCCTCTCCATTGTTTGGTCTTTTGGGAAAAGATGTTGGGTTCATATGGACAGACAACTGTCAAGAGGCTCTGGATACCTTGAAAGGTAAACTAGTAACTGCCCCATTTTTGAGAGGTCCAAACTGGGCCCCACCTTTCCACATTCAAACAGATGCATCGAACAAAGAAATAGGAGAAGCCTTAGGGAAAGTTGATGAGAAGTTTCCTTATGCCATATATTTTGTAAATAAAAATTTGTCCAAGGCAAAATTAAACTACACTATAACCGAAAAGGAGCTCCTAGTTGTAGTCCATTCCCTAAATAAGTTCAGACACTACATCACTGGCTAACAAACATTCGTACACACCAATCATGCTGCAATTAGGTATTTGATGAATAAACCAGATGTAAATGCTCGTATTATTAGATGGTTACTTTTATTGCAGCAATTTGATTTGACCATTGTTGATAAGCCGAGTAAGGAATGTTGTTGCTGATTTTCTATTTAGATTAGATCTGCCTGCAGGTGAAGAAGGAATGGTGGATGATCAAATTCCAGATGAACACCTATTTGCTATTTCAGTACTCTCTCCATGGTTTGCTGATATAGAAAATTGCTTGGTTTCAACACAGTTTCCGCCACACCTGTTCTCATAAGAGAAGAGTAAGATCATGAGGAAAAGTGCCCCATTCACCTGGATTGGGGGCAATCTTTTTAAACTTGGCCCGGATCAGATTTTGAGGCGATGTTTCAGAGAGGAGGAAGTTTTTTACATTCTCCTAACTTGTCACGATGGACCCTGTGGGGACCATTTTGCAGCAAAAAGGACTGCGTTCAAAATTCTGCAAGCAGGTTACTATTGGCCCACTCTTCATCAAGATGTCAAAAGATATATTAGCCAATGTGACCGATGTCAAAGGATGGGGAAACCTACTCCAAGGGATGAGATGCCCCTGCAACCTCAAGTGACTTTCGAGCCATTTTAGAAGTGGAACATGGATTTTGTGAGTCCTATCAACCCTCCTTCAAAACAGAAATCTTACATCATTGTGTGTACTGATTATTTAACAAAATGGGCAAAAACAAAGGAAATTAAGGAAGCAACAGAAGAAAAATTAGATGAGTTTTTGAGGGAAAATATCTTCTATGAGTTTGGCTATCTAAGAGAATTAGTCACAGATCAAGGGACTCAATTTACCTCCAATCTAATTGAAGACTTGCTCACACATCACAAGATTAAGCACAAAACTTCCACCCCTTATCATCCACATGCAAATGCACAGGTGGAAGTCACTAATAGAGCTTTGGAAGGGATTTTGACTAAGGCAGTGAACAACAACAGAAAAGATTGGGCATATCGATTAGTTGAGGCCACCTAGGCCTATAACACCACATGGAAAACTACCACAGTCTTCACACACTATGAGCTGGTCTATGCGAAGAAGGCTTTGCTGTCAATAGAATTCGAATATAACACATTAAGGATGGCAGCTCAGCTGGACCTAGATCTCAGCCATGCACAAAAGGAAAGGTTAATTCAGCTAAATGGATTGGATGAGCAAAGATTGCAGGCCCTTCTCCACTCAGAGGTAGTCCAACTTCAAAGAAAAATATTGCATGACAGACACCTCAAAGAAAAACAATTCCAAGAAGGAGATTGGGCGCTGTTGTATGATTCAAGATATAAATATTTCAAGGGAAAACTAAGGACAAGATGGCTATGACCATACACAGTAGAAAAATGCAATGATAATGGTTCAGTCCTGATCCAGACCATCGATCAAGAAGCCATCCCCATGCTCGTCAATGGGCATAGGTTGAAAATCTACAAGAAGCCCCTTTCCAAGCAGGAATTCATTGAGAATCTGAGTAAAACAGTGTTGGTAGTGGAGCAGGTGTCTGCCTCCACTCCACCCACACCTTGAGCAAAAAAAAAAAAAGAGAGAGAAAAAAACAGAAAAAAAGAATAAAAGATCCCTGGGCGAAAACCTCTTGGAGGCACCTAGGGTAGGCAGCGAGGGTGAAAACCTCCTAGAGGCACCCCAGCTGTCTCACAAAAAAAAAGAGAAAAAAGGAAAGGATGAAAAGAAAAAAAACAGAAAAGCTAACTTATTTTGAATGAATCGCAAATTGCAGGAGGGTCACAGAAGAAAAAAAGACATGGCCAAGCTGCATACACCCTTGATAGCTCCTTCCTCCATCACCATTGTCTTTTCCTAGGCCTTGGTCTCATTTATTCTGAAAATTTTGCATCCTACAGGGAACTTTGTGCATTCTACAGGAGGCTCTTGTAGAAACCACAGAGAGCTCAAAATCAATTTCAGAGAAGAATCTGAGGGCTAGAAATTTGTCTAGAAGGCCTATGGACCTCCCTGCCACCATTCATCCTCCTAATTCTCCATTCCATCCTTGCACACCCATATTTCCACTCGCTTTTCCTTCCCTGCACAGAAAACACAAAATTCTGTTCCTTTCGTTTTTTGAACAAAAAATGATGATGAATAAAACAACAAAATTCTTCACTTGTTTCTTACCTGATGTATTCCAGCTGTTATTCCTTTCCTTCAGAACCTTCTTCAGCTGTCTCTTCAGTCCCTGCTCAAGCATTAGCCATAAATTTTAGAGGGAGAAGCAGCTACAGGAAATCCTACATGATTCCTATAACAGTTGACCCCTTTAAAAAAAACAAGCTCCAGAGGCAGGGTCAGTGCATCCAAGATGTATGCAATGTGCAAGGAACGGTGCCTGATCAAAAATCACCAGCTTAAGCTACCAGTTTAGAGGCCACGAGAACCAACAGCAGCAGCAATAAAAAAACAAAGTGCCAAAGTCTAAGCATGCAGAGCATGGTAGTGACTATTAGGTAAGTGGCTAAACTCGTTCCTCTGTTGCATGAATATTATTTAGAAACTGCATGAACCATTGAGATGGTCACGACTAAATGAAATCGATGGCCAGCTAAGTAGCCACCCTCGTTCAATTCAAACCACCCTCGTTGAGTTCAAACAAGCCTCATCCAATTCAAACAACAGTTCAGAAGATGCAGTCAGCACATGTGCTCCCTCAACTCGGGAAGAAAAAAACTCAGAACTGGTAGTGGTGGCAGCGTATAACGGGAATGATGGAAGTGATGGCAGGAAGGCGACATGAAATACCATAATGGCACTGGAGTAGGACCAATGATCCGGATGGAGATAATGTACCCTTCCTGCCACCTCACCTCATCACCGCAGATCACGCCATCCGCTTAAGTACACTATGGTAGAAGCCTCCACCACTTTTTGTTTTCATTTGCATCGACGAGTTCTCAACTGTAGTAACTCACCTACCACCTTCAGAACATCAAACCAGTCATTCTCTACCAGTTTTCAAAACTCTCCCTCTTATCGGGCTCTACATGAGCATTATCGCATTCTACAGGAGCAGAAACACAGTCTACGAGAGCCTTTCTACAGGAAGGCCAGAGAGCAGCTCTGCAGAGGGAAAATTCGAAATTTTTGCCAAATTCGAGCTCAGGAAAAAAATGTAGGCTCAGAAACCCACTTTGCATGTGATATTTACAAAAGGTGGTGGAATTTGAAGCAAAGTACTGGGTTGAAAAAAGAAGGGAAAGTGAACGGAAACGTCTGCATGTGTTTTTCTGAATTATATACAGTCTTTCCATTTTACTCTCTGCACTAAAAGTCTGTCTTTTTCTTCCCCATATTCTCCTGTAAAAAAAAAATGGATGTAACCATAGAAAATCAAGCCTGTGAAAAAACGAATTTACATTGGGAAGTCTGTTTACTCTGTGAGAAAGAAAAACACTATTTTATATACTCTCTGTTCTGTCAAAATATTGATTTCCTCCAAAAGCCCGAGAAGTACATTTAGGTTGAGAACGGGGTTTGAAGGGAGGGAAAAATTTCAAATTGATGTTGTGAAAAAAGAATAACACGAAAAATTCCCTCTCTAGTTCCATAAAGACAAACCTCAACTATTCCTCTATTTTCGGTCTTGAAAATTTGCTACCTTCCTCCTCACCTGAGGATTTCCAACAGTCATTAAACACCATGACAAGAGGTTTTATGAGAAAGGAGCCTTTGAACTCCAACAAATTGCATGAACACCCAAAAGTGGTAGCCCTCTTTACCAAGGCAAACTGGATGCCTTTCTTTGAGAGAATTCATGGGTATGATGAGGAAGTGACAGAGGAATTTTTAATGTCATTAAGACCCCATTAAAAAACCCATGCTACAGTAAGTTTTGGGGGTCTGACCATAGAGCTTACACCATAATTTATCAGCAGAATCACAAGGCTTCCACTTGGGCTCCCTTAAAGCAAAGAAGAAAAACCACTAAGACAGGTTGCTAAAAAGACATTTTTCCAGCCTGATGAACATCCTGTAGAGGATAAGAATGGGATCAGAAGGACAAGTATACTTCATCCATGGGGTGAGGTCAGTGACCAGATCATGAAATATATTTCCTGTGAATGAAGATACAGTATAGTCTATGGTTATCACTTCAGATTATTGCATGAATTAAGATATGGAATGGACCTATCTGCATCTAGAAAACTCAGTCTTCCATATTTTCTCCTCCAGTCTTTGATAGAGTGTGGCACCATATTGAATGCAGTGGTTCCAGACCAACTGGCTCACCATGGGCTCATTAAGTTGTTGGTAGAGGATGCCCTCCACACATACACCATCCCTATAGCCTGGGAAATTTTCAGGAATATGACTAGGGAAGATGACATAAACACTCTCACAGATGACCTTAGTCCATCCGACAGTGAAGAGGAGGAGCAGAAAGAGGAACTTGAAAAGGAAATCCATGAGGAAGCACAAAATATTCAAGTAGAAGAAGAAAAAGAGGAAAAACATAGAGAATAAGAGAAACATGACACAACCACAGCTGAACCTAAGGCAGAGAAGGAAACAACATCAAAAGCAGAGAAGAGGAAGAGGAAAAAAGCTGAGAAGAAGAAGACCGAGACAACTCAGAAAAAGATTGCCATAGGAAAGGCAGAAACTCAGCAAGAAAAGGAGAAAACACCACCAGAGACAACAGAAATTAAAACAAAAACATCAGACACAGGCAAAACTGTAGAGGGTGAAGAAGAAAACCAGCAGGAAGAAATGTCCCGTGAAACACTAGAAAAGGAAGTGGCAACTGTTCTTGCTGCATTGAGCACTCCAGCTAATCAAAAGGGGAAAATAAAACGACAGACATCGATGTATTTCAAAGCCCGAAGGAGCACCAGAATCAAGGTGGGCAAGCCCTAGCCACCATCGAAAGAAACCATTATCATTGAGGATGCACCTACTGTGACAAAGGAGGAATCTCCCTCCAAAATCTCCAACACCTACGAGAGAGGGAGTCCTAAGACCTCCACCTGGAAGGAAAGGATCAAATTAATGGACTCTAAAGCAGTCCTACAGGAGGCACAAAACCTCTCTACAGGAGACACTGGCCAAGCTCAAAGAAACTGGAAAACTGGAAAGGAAGGCAGAGGAACAGCCCCAAGAGGAAGGTAAGGCAAACGAAATACCAGAGCCTGGACCTCAACCTAACTTAGGCTCCTATTACAATCTTCTAGAGGGTGGGAATATCATCCCACAAAAATTCGCACTGCCTCTTTTCTTCGAACTAGAAAAGGAAAGAGTCAAGACCCACACCTAGATGCAGATTTCAAAATCTAAATTGAGCATGGTAAGGCACACAGAGAGCATCAGAAGAGCTCAACTACAGGAAGAAAATGAACTGTTGAAAAAGTAGCTACAAGAAAGGGAACCTCAAGGAGGAAATAAGCTATCAATCTTGGAAGGACAACAACAAAAAGAGGGACCCCAGGCAGATAGTGAGGCAGCAGAGAAACAACAACGAGAAGAAGAACTACAGACATATAGTGAGACATTGATGGAACAACAGCAAGAGAGAGAATCTCATGCGGAAACTAAAGTGCTTATTTTGAAAAGGCAGCTATAGGAAAAGGAAGCCCAATTAGCCTACATGGCCAGCTAGGCAATGGAGGCATTGCAGTGTAGATAGCCAACTAAATCCTATGCATTGTATCTCAAAGATTAGTGAATCCAATTCCAGATTAAGACATTGGCCCAGAGGGGTACAATACCATTTCAAGATTATGGCCAATTTATGCATTTATATGATCATAGTTCAACCGAGGAAAAAGGAAAGCTAGCAAAATTTTACCTACACAACATGACATTTCCTGACATGAATTTATGGGATCCAAATGTTGCATTGGGAGACTTACAGCTAATGGCTATGGCTTCTTGGATGAGCCATGAAGAAAAGAGGGCAGTGGAAATTAAAAAAATAATGGAAAAATAGCTAAGTGAGCCCCTGATGATAAGGGAAGAACTAGTAGAACCCTTGGCTCTCATCTATGCCCACCAACACCTTGCAGCCAATCCTCAAGTTCACCCTGATTATGTTGACAGGCAAGCACATGCTATTGCTTATTTCGAGGATATGGAGAGATTGTTTGGCGATGACTACCCTCATGCTTGCATGAGAAGGTGGAATACATTGCAGCATAGCCTAAGGATTAGGGAGTATCACTCCCCAAACAAAATGAGGGAAGCCATGAGGAGAGTGCCCCTATATAAACACTCAATGAAAAACTTGAAAGTCAACTAGATTGGTCTTAAATTCATTCCTCCACTACTGCTAGGACTGTTGGAAGGAGTTAAGGAGGAGGAAAAACACAAACAATGGGAAGAAGTGGATAGGAAAGTAGGTTTCCATGATAGAGAGGAAGACATCACATTAGAGGCTTGGGATGTCAGGGAATCTGTCAGGGCTATTAAAGATGAAGAGCTAGATTAGTTGCTCAGAGGATGAACAACCCATTCAGCAGGGGGGTGATGATAAGCCCCAGAAATGAGTAACTATATGGGCTCATTCTACTTCTTATTTCGATTTAATCCACCATTCTCATTAGTTTGTTGCATGTTTTTGAATATATTTATGCTAATAGAGTGAATTGGGTCAGTCACTTTGCCATGTAGTCTAATGAGTGTTTATTGCAATTTTTTGGACAATTTTGGACAAAGACAAGGAATTTATGAGCACATGGCAGCCAAAACTCGAGGGAAATAGGGAAGAGGACTTGTAGGTGGGGTGTCGCCTTCATTAATTACCCCTTTCCTCAAATCCTCCATCATCAGCTCGGAGTACAAAGGCCCACATTGATAATTCCAAGGGGCGGCTGAGCAAGTCAAGTAGGACTACTGTTATCTTCAGTTCTAGGAAACCGAGTTCCTTAATTTTAAGAGGACTGTTGGGAGTCCCCATTAGTATAAATAAGAAGGCTTCGAGCCTTAGTAGGTTAACCAGTTCTTAGTATATTTTCGCACTTTTGTGCAACATTGTGCTCAGCTCATTTTTGAGCTCTTTTTGAGAACAGTTTATGTGATGTAACTGTTATTTTTTATAATGAAGATGAACCAGGTTTTGAGCCAGCATTGATTCTTTTCAGAGGGTTGAAGCTC
The DNA here is from genome assembly GCA_000404065.3 of Pinus taeda. Taxonomy (NCBI): domain Eukaryota; kingdom Viridiplantae; phylum Streptophyta; class Pinopsida; order Pinales; family Pinaceae; genus Pinus; species Pinus taeda. Next base: position 25,406 of record APFE030095233.1, read on the forward strand.
TTGGGTTAGGGTCCAACCCAAGCTGCCCAGCACCTCCTTTGTGTACTTATATGTTTTTGTTTCCATTCATGAATTAATTTATGTTGCATATACTCATTTTACTTCATTAGATTAGGTTGCTTTTGATGGTTAGAATAGTTGTTTTTGTTTCAAGTTGCTGTAGTGACAGAAAAATATCCAAAAAGGCCAACAGCAGGTCTTGATCTCCTTTCTCCCTTCTCGGGACTATGATTTGAGGTCAAGGCACTACCGCTGCCACCAAAAACACAGTTTTTGCTCTTCCATGCAATTGCTAGTGTGATACTTGATTTGGAAAAGTTGACATTGGTTCAGATTCAATTGTTTAGATCATTTCATGTCCTTTTACCATAGTTCTCTCTCATGCTTTTATGTTCATAAGGTACTGTTCAGCATTTTCTAGTTTTAGGTCAGAAATTAGGTTAAGCTAGACAAAACTATGTTTTTTAGTTCTCTCTTTGGTTAGTTTTGATAAGTAAGTGTGAAGATCTCTTGTAGGACATCTCAGCTCACCATCCCTCCATAGAATATCCAACACAAGCCCACTTCTCATAGAATTCTCAGCTCACTCACAACCTTTCGCCAATCTGCCCTAATTTCTGTGTTTTTTCATAAAGCTATTTTCTTGCCATTTGAATAAATCCAACCATCTCCTTCGTCCCTGATCTTCCTTGACAAGTTCTAGACCCCTCAACACCTTCATCCAGCCTTCATTTCCCCTTTCCCATCATTTTTCCACCTTCAAACCTCAAAAAAACCACTTTCGGCCTCCTTCTGTAGAACCTCTTGTAGAAACTCCTGTAGAAACTCCTGTAGATCCCCTGCAACCTCCTGTAGAACTTCCTGTGAGTGATTTTTCGAAGTCTGATCGCAATGGAAGTCTTCAGAAGGGTATTAGGGACTTCTTAGGACCTCTCCACACCTTCCTCACCTTCTGCAAAAGCTAGCTCCATCTTCCTTTGCCAGTAAACCTCTGCACAGTCACAACCAGTTAAATCACAAGCATAATAATTCCACATTAAAATACTCAAAAGTACAAAAAGATGATTTCTTCGCATTTCTATTCAGAAGTAGCTTGAATAAATGCAATTTACCTTTTCAGTGGTCAATGGCACTCACTTCATTAGTTTCCATCTATTTTCTTGCAAAAATAGGGTTAGTGGGTAAACTAGGGTTTGCTAGAGTTTGTGTTTCATTCCAATTTTCCTTCTCTTTCTGCAAGTAGAATAGCCCCTGTAGAGTTATCTTTCTTGCATCATAGTAAAAGCTTCTTCTGAGAACTCATAGAAGTTGGCTTAATCTCCTAGCGAACTTGCGCCAGCTAATCAAGTGACAGCCTGCAGTAAGAGCTATTACTTGTGCGTACAGCATCGTCGCTTCCAAGTTTGTTACGAACTACCAGGTTGATAAAAGTAAAAAAGGAAGCCCCAGGAGTTGCAGCATTATTGCTGCAATACTGGAGCTCACCACTCATCATCAACATTTGTATATAAATACAAGAGCTATTTTCCTCATTTGGACACACACATCTCATCACATCTCTCTCTCTCTCTTGCGCAGAAAAGAGGCTCTTCTCCTATTGCATAGAAAGGGACTCTTATTTCACACGTGTGGAAGGAAGGACACAGAATTTAGGGCTGCAACTACAGATCGGAAGTTTGACCAGCATTGACCATCAGACTCTCTCTCAGAACTGTGTTGTAAGTGTAATTGACTCTCCTCAGAAGGGCGCATTTTTTGGTGAAGGAATCAAGCCGATCTGATGGTCGATTTGCAAGATATTATCTACCCTATTTTAGGGATGATCTAGGGTTTGTTGCTGCTGATGTAAATCAGATTTATGTACTATTTCTCTCTGCTAAATTATTGAAGATAAAGGAAGATTTGATCAAAGGGTTTCCCATATTGGGGTTTGTCCTTGGCTAGCAGCCACATCTTGTGTCTCTTGTCTTGGCTCGTTTTCTGTCGATCGTTTAATGTTCTATTTGAACTTTGCTTATTGTACATGTGATTGTTAATATGTGGACAATACTAGTAAAAAGAAGTAAACTTCTCTAAGCATAGAACATACCATAACTTAACAGTACACATATCTTCTTCAAGGGAAGCGCGTATATACGTGGCTATGATTCAAAAGAGTAGCATATACATTATGATGTATGTTTAACCAGGATTTGCAGTGGCAACAGTCGGTTTCTGCGATGGATAATAATGTTTGGCTTGGTATATTGATGGGTGGTTGTGCAATGGTATGATATGTTATAGTTTGGTTTGATCTAGTTGCATTGGCTGTGATAGTTGGTTGAGATTCAATGATTGAATTGTTGATTAATTTGGTTCAATATTTGGTTTCAGAATTGTTACTTGACTTGGTCTTAATGATGAAAGTGGGTCTAGTATGAAAATATGATGAAAAGTGGCCTACAGATTTGATGTTTTGAGTCAGATGGATTTAGTATGAAATATTATGAAACGTGGTCCACAAAAGGTGTTTAGGGTTGGAGCCTTCAATAAGGGAGTTTAAGCTTCCTTCCAGTGGTAGCTGGTAAATCTGTGTATGGGGTAGGAGCTAGTAAATGAGATCAATTAGGTTGGGGTGCTAGATAATGACAGAAAGTTGTAGCCTTCTGCAAGTGGGTGCATGCGTACTAGTATGCGTCTGCGCAATACAAGATTGTAAGAAGATTTCTTTATTTAATAAGAAAGAAGACAACAATAACGATGGTTTTCTCCCACATTGGGTTTCCACCTAAAATCTTGGTTTTCATGTGTGTTGATATGTCTCTTGTGTGTTGATGATATATATATTCTTTATTGTTTCTAAATGAATGAATAATGAAGTAATGATGCATTGATTAACAATGAACAATTAATGAAATATATGATAAATTAGTTATCTGGATATACGCAGTTTTCTTTGATACCAGTTACGTACATACACTGGTTTCCTGAATGACAATAGCGTACAGAAATCAAAATATGAAATTGAAAGTTAATGTGAGTTTAAAATATTGATTCACCCCTGCCCCCCCCCCCCTTAGTATTTTTCCCAACATTCTAAAATATGAATTTTGGAATTGTAGTTCTAAATGTCATAGTTTTCAGAAATATTTGTATTCAAACCTGATTTTTGCAACACTTTAGAGATTGGATTTGTCATTGCTCCATTTTTTTGTATCAAAACCATACATTGCAAGAAACAAGGATGTGTAGAATTTTCTAAAGTTAACATAGAACTTGATACAGATTGGATCATTATATTGTTTCTCATCCATCTCAGTTCTTTCAGTGTGGAAAATGTGGAGGAATTAGGTTACAAGGCCATTTTTACCGGAAGGACCCATTTTAGCAAATTGGGGTCTGAAAACCTCTGGGAGCGTTTTGAGGCATTAAATGACATTTTTTGGGGATAAAAATGTCTTGTTTTAGTGTCAAATCATGGTTTGAGAGTTTTATTTCATTGTTCTTTATTTTATACATAATTGTGATTTGCATCCATACACAATTAACAATAATCTACAAATCTGAAGTCTAAAGACATATAAAATTGTAAAAGTGTATATTTCAAAAAATTAAATATAATTTTATCATATCTATTGTGACGAATTGTCCAGTGGAATATCCATGACAATTTATGGATGAAAATGTTTATGATAACACAAGTGTTGAAAATGATATATGCACTCTAGAATGATGTTTATAATATACCATTGTTATTTTCTCTTTCCTTTTTTCTTGTTTTCTTGTCTTTTTTTTTCAACTTTTCCAAATAAATAAATTGTCTTCATTTGCTTGTATATTAAGGATTTCAAGTGAAATGTTGGCACCTTTCCATTTCCTAGCATATTTTCCCTCTCTTCCACAAATGTTTGGATGGGGGAAAAGATTAACCGTCCATTGAAATACCAACTAGTAACCCTACAAGGTTTGGTGGGAATGAATCATGCAACCTCAATGGTCATTTGAAATTTTGTGGAAGGATTTAACCAATCAAGTTTTCCCTTGATACTTTAAATATGATTGATTTAGATGGGAACTCTGAAGCAAAATTTTCAAAGAATTTGCTCATCAAATTTTTGGGGAAAATATATAAAGTAATCCATTGTTTTGCAACTTCAATGTATGACAACCTATAATGGAGACCAACCTAAGATATTATTGAGAATATCTTTCAAATTCTGGAAAATCTTCTAATTTCAATCTTGACAATTCTAGAATAACATGCTCTAATGACTTCTCATATTAGAAACACATTGTTTTTACTAAGTTTAAAATATCAACTAAAAAACTTTAGTTGATTCTATATCAACCACACTACTTCAATCCCAAATATTTACTACCATACCTATCATCGAGGATTGTGGTTATTTTTATAATCATTAGATAAGAGAACCTATAAATATTTTACATGGCTCTCAATGTACTGACCCATAATTTAAAAGAATTTTAATTTTTAAATAAATCAAGTAATCAAGGCCAAGTTCAAATATTGCTAATAAATTAAGGCACAAATCACAAGAGGTATTGTTTGCTTAGGCCATTATGTTTCTTTGACACATGACCACTATTGTTTTCTTTTATCTTTTGACAAATTCAATGGTAGCTTAATTGGTAATCGAAGTAATGTGAAATCTGTGAAAATTGAGAGATCTAAGGTTCAAATCCCCCCAGATGTGACCTAGTCTACAAAGAGGAGGACAGATCATAGACCCCCAGAGGTTTACTAGTAGTTACATGTCAGGTGGGTTCTTGCATTCCTCTGGGATACAACAATAAAATAGAGACAAGTTCATCATTTGACATTGTTTCTTCATATTCATATTTTCCATTTTCCTTTGTTTTGCTTATTTTTCTTTTAGGGGGAGATTTTGGTAACTTTCAAAATGTCTTCGACATATTGCATATCTTGTGCTAAGAATATATAAAAGAACTTAGATTCAAACCTAATAACTCACCTTATTTTCTTCTTACTAATGTTTTTTGTTTTTTTTACTGGCCTTTTCATAAACTATGGAAGTATTTTTGTTTTTTCTCAATTTCATTTTATTTGAAACATCATCATATCAATATTAGCTTCAACATAATCATTGCAATATTTAAACCCTAAATAAGCCCCATGTCCACCTTAAAACCCCTTATTATGCCCAAATATCAAGTTATTACATTTCTATTGTCATGTTATATGCATACTAGAACCTTTCATTATACCCTCTCTCTCTCTCTCTCTCTCTCTCTCTCTCTCTCTCACACACACACACACACACACACACATGCACACCAAAGAGACATAGTCTTAAGGTCATCACATCATGTCTTATATTGTATTCATTATAGGAGGAGGTTCCACCCTCAAAGTGGATCGTATTTATTGACTTCTTATAATTTTTAAAATGTAAGGTTAATAAAATTTGGTATTAGAGCATATGAACCTAGGGTTTCACCTTCAAACGAGTCATCATGGCATTTTTGCTATAAAAATTTTTTGAGAAGCTCTAGACTATGAAATTTTGAGACAATCGAGGGGAGGCCTCAAAATATGTTTGATCAAAATTTTAGATTATAGTTCACTACGCTTTTAGAGATATACCCTATTTAATTTAGGGTTTGTGAATGGCCCTGAAATTAGTGTCAAAAGAGTAGTCTTGACCTTCTTGCTATAATTTTTATCTCGAAAACTTAATATCGTGAAATTTTTAAGAGGCCGAGGAGAGATCTTGGGGTACAAATGGTAAAATATCTAGATTATGTTTCATTATGGTTTCAGACATATACCCTATGGAAGTTAGGTTTTTTGACTAAAATCATGTTTTAAATTATTGTCTTGATAGGTTCATTATAGCTTTTTACCATAGCGGATTCAAACCGTGAAATTTTAAGTACTCCGAGCAGACAAATTAAAGTACCTTAGGTAAAAATTTCATAATCATATTTTAAAAATTGGACATGTGATACACTATACAAGTTCTCTTCTGGGAAGAAGCTAAAAAATCATTTTTTTGGTAAATTTACCATAACTTTCATTTGGAAAATCAACTCTTGGTCAAACATGTGGATTTTCATATAAGACATCAGAGGACTATAGGATGAAATTTTAGATTCGAGAGAACTTGAATTTCAAAGATATATCCAAACAAAATTCAAGCATCCATATAGTGTATAAATAAGGTCTTTGAAAGGTACATAACTTAAAATTGGCATCATTTTTAAGTGAAAGATATATTTTTTGTGATTCAAAGTTTATAATAAAGAGGGAAAATAGGAGGATTATTTTTTACTTGCATGGTCCCTGAGGGTGCTTCAAAGGTTACTTCACCACTTAAACCTCCAGAAAGCTCACCCATGACTCTTGAAGAAATAAAAGATGTCTAGTACCAGGTATCCAAGTTAAAAATCCATTTATCACATGAGGTACAAGGATCGATAGAAAAATATGAAAAAAAATATGTATGAGAACAAGGAAAAATTATAAAAATCTCTTAAGGAATAATTAGAAAAATATAGGAATTTTATGGAAAAGCTTCTTTTAGGGAGGCTTCTTAAAAGAGATATCGAGATCAAATGAAATCATGAAAATAAGGAGAACAATTGTGTTGAAACTCAATTACATATGGGAGTATTTTATCGTATATACTAAGCAAAAATATTTTATCAAAAAATTGTGAGTTATCATCTCGTCAAAGTCCACATTATCAAGGATTCAAGATCACATCAAGGAACTACTTGATCCCAAAGATAGATATAAGAAGTTTGATGATAACGATCCTCTAACATGGATATTCTGAATGGAGCAATATTTTGATCTACACCAAGTGATAGCCTTATGAAAGATAAATATTGCATCCATGTATTTAGAACAAGGTCAATTTGTATGGTATCAATGGCTTTGTGAAAAGAAAATTTATCATATTGTATCTTTGGTCCAATTTTACGAAGGAATTGATAGCACATTATGGGATTATTAAGAGAAATACATTATTTGGTAAATTAGTAAAATACATTATTTGGTAAATTAGTAAATATTTGACAAATAAGTCCATTTACAAAACACATATAACAATTCCAAAAGTTAAATCTCAATAAAGAAATTTTAGAGGATAATTCCTAATACCTCTTTATGGGAACTTTAATAGAAAATTTCCAACATAAGGTAGGTCTCTTTGAAACTAAATCCTTGGAGCATGCTTTCAAACTATTAAGGAAAGTTGAAAATAAAAGTATGATTGCTAGAATTGGTCACTAACAACTAAGACAACTTCATGTTGCCTCTCCTGACCTCACGCAACCTACAAGGTTGGCACCTTATCAAATAGATGGAATAAAACAAAAAGGTCCACGTTTCAATTGTGACAGTAAGTACAATAAGAAGGATAAATGTGGTGAAAAAAATCATTCTACATAGATCGTGAAGAAGAAGAATATCAAGAATTGGAGCTATCACAAGATCTAGAAGAGACTACAACAATATCTTGTCACACATGGGTTGACATCAGTGTTCCATAAACCCCCTTCTATATCAAAAGTAAAAAGGTAACAATGTGAATTGATCCTAGTAGTACCCATAACTTCATCAATTACAACTTGGTGAAACTTCTCAATTTCTTTGTATTTCCAACACCAAAATTTCAAGTAATGATTGCAGATGGAGGTACCATAATATTCAACGAAATGCCATAGTATTAAGCTAAATATGAGAGAGTATTTATTAGATAGTTTGATTATTGTATTCCAAATGGATGGTGTTGATGTTGTATTAAGGGTCCAATGGTTACAATCGTTGGGAATAATGGCCCTTAAATATTTTCAATATCTTTTTAGGATACTTTCCTCAAAAGGAAAGGAAATTGAGAATATAGATATCCAAGGGAATTCTCTATAGTGATAAGATTTAATAGTGTGAAAAGAACTCAAAAAGGGTCATCATAGTGTAATTGGACAATTGTGCTCATTAGATATTCAAACATTTATATCCTTTACTCCAGTGGATCTCTGAAAATTTATCAACAATCATTCCAATGTAGATACCTAAAGATATTTCCCTACTTAGGATCATGACCATCCTATTCATTTGCAACCTAGATGTATACCACCTAACATTATGTCATACAGGTATCCATATGCATAAAAGAGTGAGATTGAGAATTTGGTAAAGAAATGTTAGAGTTTGGCATCATTCAACTTAGCCAAAGTGCTTTCTCTTCACAAATGATAATGGTTACAGAAAAGGATGGTTCATGGAATAAGTGTCTAACTAAATTAACACTGACGTTTTATGGCCCCTATAAGGCGTTGCAGTGAATTAGAAGTATGGCGTAGGAATTGGAGTTAACTCCACCTTCACGTGTATATCTAGTCTTTCATGTTTATTACTTAAATAAGGTAATCGACGACAAGATACCAATCCAACTATTTTATCAGAGATTGATAAGAAGATAAAATCACACTAGAACCAAAAACAATCCTTGAAATAAGGATTAAGCGCCTAAGAAATCAAACAATTATTGAATATATCATCAAATGAAATAACCTACCAGTGAAAGAAGATACATGGGCATATGCTTTATTCATTCAAAAATGCCATGCATTACTCATTAGAAAACACCCAAAGTTAGTCAAGCATTGAGGACCACTTGTTTGAAGGGGAGGGGCATGTGAAGCCCTAGACAAGCCCCATGTTAACCATGAAACCCCTTATTAATCCATAGACACTGAGTTATTACATTATATTGTTATATTGTTATGTAAGCCAAAGATTATCATTGTATCTTTTCATTATAATTGTACCATTTTGTCACACACACACACACACACACCCATGCCAAGGAGACCTAGTCATAAAATCATCATATATTGTCTTGTATTGTATTCATTGACTTCTGATCATTTTTAAGGTGCAAGAATCATAACAAATTTTATGATGTTTTTGTTTTTTAATGAGATAGTGATCTTATTTTTCATTAGAGATAGTTCTTCCACCAAATAAGTGTGATATGCCCTCCATTTTATTTTATCTATAGGGTTTTGTGTGGTAATAATTCCTTTCTAGAAAACCACCTTCCTCTAACAAAGTATTCACCTCAATGTTTATAGACCATATAAAATTCTTTGCAATAAAATTTTATAAAACATATAATAGCTTATTCTCTCTAAAATTAGACACATTGTCACACTGAGTTCTTCTTTTTGTGGAAAATACAAGAAGATCAACTTAAATGGATCACATCCCATCGGACAAACTAGAAGAGCCTAACCCTAAGGGCATTAAGGAGAATTGACTCCTTGACCTCCCAATCAACGAGGTACTTAGAACCGGGAACTCGACCAATTGAGCTAACCCTCAGGAATTTTTTAGGGGGGTAAACACTCGATGGGATTTGACCTTTGAATATCATAATTTACATAATAATTCATGGCGATCACCAATTAATCTTCCCCCATAGGTCCATTCTGCCACACTGAGTTCTTTCTTAATCGATTTGTGCATTTCTTCTTGGGGATCTTCTTTAATAGAAATAGTAAATTCCAATATTATACGTGGATTAAAGGATATTAATGAAAACTTGATTCAATTGATAGGGGGGTGAATAATTTTAGTACATTCATGTACTTTAAATCTATTTTATTTAAACTTATTAACTAAACTTTTAGATGAGAAACTTAACACATAATGAACATCAGATTTAATACGTGAACATAAGGTAATAAATAAACCATAAAATCACATCAACACATAAAAGTAAGCACATATGGACATCAGATACAAGTAGAAAACCATAAAGGGAGAAAACCATGATTTCGTTATTGTTGTGGTATAAAGGCAACCTCCTACTCCCTTATTACATCTGATTTTTTATAGGCTACAACCTACAAGAGGTTGTTACCTCAATTTTTTTTGCAAGCTACAACTTACAAGGAAGCTCCAACTCCCATATATTTTCTGCAAGCTACAAGCCATAGGAGGCTCCTACCTTAACAGGCTACAATGTTTTCTTTATCAAGATCCAACTTGAAAGGAGACTACAATCCCCTGATACATACAAGAAATGACATGACAGTTTACCTGGTCATCAATTTTGCATACCTCCATCTTTATCTCTGACTCTTCTCCCATTCAAAATTGCTTCACATTGGTTTCATGTGTGTTAGGTAACTCACGAACAATCAACCCTCACATACTTTCTAACTCTCTATCCATTTAGCTTTTCAAAAGTACATATTTTTATAAAGATGTTTTGATGGATTTCAGTGTTCCACACAAGAAGATGAAGTGAACAATCTTGCCTCTTTGCATTCCACCAATTCATTTCACACATTTTCAGATTTTGAATATTAAAAACAAAAATAAATGCTCTATCCAATATTATTTTGAGCCACATGTAGTGATGAAATGCACCAACATAATGCCAAGGCCATGTAAATTAACATTTACACTCCACTTGCCAAGCATTACCAAGCATCAACAATACTTTTGCATATCAAGCATATAAGAAACACATCCTTTGCAATTTATGAAACTTCATATATCAGCAACCTCATCATAATATATTGACATAATACATCAACTTTTTCATCAACTATGCATACACTATGTCATCACCCTTTGTTGCACCTTTGTTCTATTGTCAATAGTTATGTTATGTTGTCAACACCTTTCTCTTGTTGCTTCTTTGTATCACAACTTCTTCATGCCTTTACCTTAGCTTTTCATCACAACAATAATCATTCTTTTGCCTTTTCCATGCATCATGTTTTTTGTCTTGCCTTACATCATGTCTTTTCCTTGTCTTTGCCTTGCATCACAACAATCTATGCAAACATTTCTCACAAAGGAATTTACAATGCATCAAGCAATATCAATCATCAACAACATCACTTAACTAGGCCACTATTTTGTCAAGCATCACAAGCCCCATATGCAACATAAGCGTCCAATGATAATTTTTGTTCTATTTTGCTGCTCATAGGTATACATAACTCCTTCAACTCAACAACACTATGTTTCTCCTTTGTTGTCCACAAGCATACCAAGTATAACTTGCTCCTTTGCAACCATAAAAACATATGCGACATCTAGCATACATATCTACTCCTTTGCATACATTGTTGTTCTTATTCATTTGTGCATACATTAACAACATAAACATATGCCTTGCTGCTCACAAGCATTAGAAGAAATTTTAGCCCAAAAGTGCCCATGAAATTTTCACGTAATTTCCATGTCATAATATATAAACCAATCAAAATCCTTTAAATTTAAAAAGAGGTACATGAAATATTTTGGAGGGAAAAGAAGAAAAACTACTTTTTTAAATTGTATTTTTTGCTTATCTCCTTATAGGTTTACTCAAATTTCAAGTGTAGACACTCATTGGATGTGGAATTAAATTCCACATTCAAAGAGCACCCATTATGCATACTTTTGTATCTTCTAGTTTTATCAATGTAGGTCTTCTTAGAAGTATGCATAGTGGGTGCGCTTTGGATGTGGAATTTAATTCCGCATCCAACAAGTGTCTACACTTGAAATTTGAGTAAACATATAAGGAGATAAGCTAAAAATACAATTAAAAAAAATCAGTTTTTTCTTTTCTCTCCATGAATGCATTGTATTTAATGCTTTCATATCAACACATTGCAAACAATATGTTGCAAATCAAAGCACTACAAACCATATCCATTAGGGGAATTTTGAGGTATAAAATAGACGTCCTAAGGAAATTATAAGTAATAGTGAAAATAATAAAATAATATTATATTACATCATCAAAAGAGAAAAAAGAAAAAACTATTTTTTCAACTCGTATTTTACTAAAATTTCAAGCAGAAACACTCGTTGGATGCAGAATTTGATTCCTCATCTAAGGAGCACTCATGTTGCATGCTTTTGATGGAACTTGCTACACGAAAAATGCAAAATACATGAAAAACATGATTGAAATCACGTTTTTCATGTATTTCTCATTTTTCGTGTAGTAGGGTTCATCGAAAGTATGCAACATTGGTACTCTTTGGAAGAGGAATTAAATTTTACATCCATTTAGTACTCCTGCTCAAAATTTTAATAAAAACTTAGGGAAATAAGTTAAAATACGAGCTGAAAATGTAGTTTTATTATTTTATTATTTTTTAATCATTTTACTCCAAAAATGGTGAATCATCATCGTGGTTAGCACATCATCTTGAATCGTATTGGTTCTTATAAAGTTTATTTTGCTTGTGCATTTTTCTTAGAAGACCCATTTTAAATCTCAAAATTCCCCTAATTATGAACGCAAACAATATGTTGTTGCAAATATCAATGCACTGCAAACAATATGCTAGTTCAAATATTAATGCTACTAAACATACATTAAACCATTTGAAATATATTTGGCCCTTCATCAAGCCATTATTTCAACTATTTCTAACACTCTCCAACATCAACTTTCTCCAAATATTACAAATATCAATGTTGCTTCAAATATTAAATGTTAAACTATTTGTAATATATATCAAATCTTTATTTCAATGCTCTTCATAATATATGTATTGCAAACGCTTTGCATTGCAAATGCTCCAATAAAGGTTTGCATTAAATAAATAAATGTTGTCTTTAAAAGTTGCTCCAAAATATTATATAATGTTACTTCAAAAAAATATATCACTGTTGCTCCAAAAACAATCAATGTTGCTCCAACACAATAATTAAAACAAAGCAAACATATAACATTGATATAATGGTAATTAGCTCCTCCATATGGCAATACATTGCTTCAATGTCAATCATATCAAATATCGGCAATGAAGAAAGCTAGAAATATAAGAATGCATGCTATTGGCAAATGTATTAAATGTTGTTGGACACATGTATTGAACCCATGAATTAATTACATATATTGGATGCATGTATTTGACCAATGAATTAACCCCAATTCCATTGCAATTCCAAATGAACGCAATGATACCCATTAATTATGATATGCCATCTCAAGTCCAACAACCAGAAGTGATATGTGCCACCACAATTATATGTTGAAGTTGCTAACCAGATGTGCCTATGCATGATATTGAAAACGAAATTATATGTTGAAGTTGCTAACCATATGTTTCAACGCAAATATATTGAAAAAGTTGTTATATGGCCAAATCTAATATATTGAAAATATCTAGAACTGTTGAATTGAGGCTTATGTGATCCATAACAGTTTTAAGAAGGGTTTCGGCGTAAATTACATGTAGAAAACATTTGTTGATGCGTTTCGAACCAACCAGTGTGGTTCATCATCAGGACAAGTTGAAAAGTTAGATCATGGCTGCATATTAAATAGGGAGAGCAGATCTTCCAAATGGATAGGTGTGACCATCAATGACTATATAAAAATGACTAGATTTGTAATATTATATCAAATTATTATTATAATGTTAATCATGGGTTAATAAGTCAAAAGTTAATAACTAATAGTAATAATAAATAATATAATATTATAATCATAGTAAATAATTTTCTTCTTAATAATTAATTTAATAATTTATATATTTAATATTTATATATTTGTATTTTTATTCTATTTTATTTTATTTATATATTTTCTATTTAGTTATTAAGTTAATTTATTAATTCTTTTTTAAATTTATTTAATTCATTTAATATCCAATAGGGATAAGATATACTCAATCTAGGTAAATAAGTCTAGAAATCTTAATTCCTATTCATATTATCAGTACTAGGTTATACAGGTAAGACACGTAAAGGGGGTGTTTTATAATAATATTGATTTAATATAACTAATAATCGAATGGAATTAATAAATTATTATTGAATATTAGTTAAAAAAAAATTGGAATTATTAAGGTAAGGGTAAAAGCTTAATATAAAAAATTATTAGTAAAGTCATCTAAATAATTTTTGATATTAAGCTTTTACCCTTACCTTAATAATTCCAAAAAAATTTAACTAATATTCAATAATAATTTATTAATTCCATTGGATTATTAATTATATTAAATCAATATTATTATAAAACACCCCCTTTTACGTGTCTTACCTGTATAACCTAGTACTGATAATATGAATAGGAATTAATATTCTAGACTTATTTACCTAGATTGAGTATAACTTATCCCTATTGGATATTAAATGAAATAATTAATTAAAAAGAATTAAATTAATTATTTAATTAACTAAATAGAAATATATAAATAAAATAAAATACAATAAAATACAAATATATAATATATTAAATATATACATTATTAAATAAATTATTAAGAAGAAATTATTTACTATGATTATAATTTTATATTATTTATGGTTATAATATTATATTATTTATTATTATTATAGTTATTAACTTTTGAATTATTAACCCGTGATTAACATTATAATAATATTTTAATATAATATTAAAAATCTAGCCATTTTTATATAGCCATTGACGGTCACACCTAGCTGTTTGGAAGATCTGCTCTACCTATTTAATATGCAGCCATGATTAGACTCTTCAACTTGTCTTGATGATGAACCACACTGGTTGGTTCGAAACGCATAGACAAATGTTTTCTACATGTCATTTATGCCGAAACCCTTCTTAAAAATATCTAGAATGCTGCCATAAATTGAAGCTGCTCCAATGAATAAAACGTTGTAATGGAAAACCAATGTTGCAATGAATAAAAACCATGAATAGACCATGTCTACACTGCTCCATGAATGCACAATGTCAACACTTATATAAAACAATGTTGTAATGAATAAAAATCATGAATAAACCATGTCTACACTGCTCCATGAATGCACCATGTCTAGGTTGAATCCTACTCCAAAAATACTATAAGTTGTTCCAAAGGCTATTCAATAAACGCTATTCAATAAACATTTTAACGCACTCCAGTGTCTTTGCCTGTTAGGGCACAAAAGCATAATTTATAAAAACACTCATGGGCAATTCAATTAAAAAGTTGATCCTCATTAAATAAGTTGGGCAATTCAATGGAAACGTTGTTCTCCTTAACTCAACCCTCCATAAATCGATTCAATGAAAAATGTTTTTTTCCATACATAAATCAACACTTCATAAATAATGTATCAACCCTGCTTCGAGAGGAATGAATTAATGTTGCATATATGTTATACGTTGTAACATTTTATTTTTGCACGGTCATATCTTTGACATTCTTAATATGAACGAGTCATAGGTCAATTGTTGCAGTGTCATATCTCTGGCATTCTTAATTTGAAAGTCACAGGTCGATTATGTAATGTTCAATTCTATTCACACATACAGTTGTGATATATTAACATATAACGCATAATGTTGACCATAACATTCTTCTGCCATAGTTTGTTATCCATAGGTCTACAAAAATATGAGTGTTCTAACTAGGTTCAGAGAATACTTCCACGACCACAAATCTGCAGATTGTAACCATGTAACCCATGCTAAAATCCATTTAATGGGTAACTGTTATGGCACCAATATAATTGCTTAGTATTCCTCTACTCTGAGTGATTCCTCTCTTCCATTTTCCTCCCACCCAAGAGACCACATAAAAGCAATTTCTTTCCTCACACCCAAGAGACCACATAAAAGAAATTTCTCCCTCTGCCTACCACCTAATGAAAGCCATGTCATTCACAGGTGTTGGGAAATCTGATTTATCGATATCCTTAAGACAAGTACTGCTGCTTCCAAAAGGTGGAGCAATTCACAGTACTATTTTTCTTATGAATTTCATAAGAAGTTTCTTATATTCATCAATACTTTCATCTGGAGTGTTATAGACATATTTGGGCACTGCAACCCCAATCTTATATGTCAATAAACCAAAGGCTCTTTAACCCCTAAAAGTGTTGTGTCATACCCTAAAGGATCATAGTCAACTGATTATATCATTCCCCAGAAGTTCCACTTGAAAAACCACTCAGAACTGGCCAAAATTGGACAATATTGACTGCTCCACTGTCAAGGTGCGATGCATACTGATTCCTACACTAGCCAAGTGCGATGCATACTGAAGAGGCCTTCTGTGGGGTGCGATGAGTAAGAATGGACAAATGTCTGAGACAGTTTGCTAAGTGGATGCTCATGGAATCTTCTAGAAACTTCTCCTATGACACTTGCCTCTCTGAATTCGCCTAGGGATGAGTAAGAGATCCAAGAAATCTCCAAGTGGAACTAAGAACTACAAGTGGAATGACACTAATAAAAAACCCAGAGATGACTCGCACCTTTGTAAACATCTATAAATGGATCCCTCATTTGAGAGATCTAGAGGCTAGAATTTTGTAATTTGTAAGGAAGTGCTGATAGTTTGTTTTTGAGAAGAAGCATTGCATTGTTGGGTGATCTTGCTTTTCATGAGGTGAAGAGGGCTTTGATGCTAGGAGGATGATGCTGGATCAGATAGTTGGGTTATAATTCTCCCTTCTATTTTAATAAAGTTATTTGAGTTTTCCTCCATACAATTTTGTACTTGTGAATCTTGTTATTTATAAATGCCATTGTATGTTCAATGTATTTCTGATTCTGCATTGTTTATGATATAATAGACCAAGATGCTTTGATGGTGTTCTATTACTTTGTTTCTATAGGTATTCTCTAATCAGGACAAATAGGAGAAGAGTTGCAAGCTCTATCAAGGGGGAGAGAAATTAAACAAGGAGTCAAGCGGAAGATCCAAGTTAGTCCTTTGCTTCTCCCTTATCTATCATACATAGAGGAAATCACAAATGGCTTTGATTGTTTGTTTCTAAGATAGCTGTCAATCTTAGCGGGACTAGCAGATCGAAAAGACACTAGTTTTCCCGGAAACAAAATGGTGACTCCACTAGGGATCGAATAGTTTGTTTGTTTGTTATTGTTGTTTTCTTTATAAACTACAGACGGAGCCTGAGGTTAGCCAAATAGCCTTTGAACTGCTCTTGCTTTGCAAGTGCATAGTAGATGAATGATGCTTCAGTCAATCTCCGGTGTAGTTTATGAACTGAACATCTGACTTGCAAGAATTCCAAACGCCCTTGTGGTAGCTCAGTAACCTCCCAAGATCATTCATCTATACTCTTCTTTTTACTGTCCATCATAGCTCAGCTTAAATCACTGAACTCAACTGCAGATTTGAGCAAAAATCCACCTCAGTTTCGCTCCCTGTCCCATCGCATTGTCTATCACTGGAAGCCAGTATGCATCGCACCTCCCATGTGTAGCAGGTGAGATGCATCCCTGTTTCTGTGAAGCACAGGTACAATCAGTGAGTAATCATATTTCTCTCCTTGAAATTTGGGTTTTTTTGTCCTTGTTTTCATCTTTGTTTAATTGATTTTGCTGCTTATGAACAATATATCATTGTTGAAACCTCCTTGCCTTACATAGACTGGCCTCCATTGATTAGGATTAGTAATTTTTTTTATGTATTTGTCCATCATTTACGATCCTTAGTCGAAAAGTTGCTCAAATCGAACTGTCGTTTTGGTGCAAAAAGTGTCGTAGTTGTCATTTTGTGTCAAAGAAGAGAAGTGTTGTAAAGTCTTCCTTCTCTAAATAATCGATTGAACCTTTTGAGATGTATTTGATTTGAATTGCTAATATTTGAAGTGTCGAAAGCTTTTTCTATTCGAAATCGAAAAGTGTCATTTAGTTTTCCTTTCATTTTGAAAAGAAATTGTCGAAATGTTGCTTTGAAGAAAATAGTTCAAATCTATATTTATTTTTCCTTTTTGGCATTCTTCACATTAATGGGGATGAAAAAAAATACATGCATTTTCATTTGCATTTATACTGTGTGCGAAAAATGATTTAGGAAAACTGCATTTAGTGTGTGCTCTTTGCTCTCTGTTTGAAAGAATCGTAATCTTCTTTCCTTAGTAGCTAGGATTTTCATTGCTAAAAAGTAAACAGCGACTGTTTATCATTTTAGATTGCATATTTAGGAATTTTACATCTACATCACATGGTGAACCTTGAAAGACAAACTTCTAAGCAAGATCAACTCTAAAATAAATTTCAATGAACTTAACAATGCTTTGGAACGTAACGCAACACATCTAGAGGTCTAGGCTAGAGACGTGTTCCAGTGTCGTAAAATCTAGTAACTATCGTTTTCATCGAAGGTTGGGTGATTCATCCTCTTTGATACGACAAGTGTTAGCACGGACTTGTGCTCCCCATACCATCGAGTATATATTGGGAGACCACAATAGGCTTATATCCTTTATCCATAGGAAGCCGCGTTTGCCGCTCTATCGATCGCAATGCACTAAACATAGCATTCGGGAAGATTGATTGTCGTACATAAATCCTTGGTAATTTCTCTTTAATTTATCACCAAAGTGTATATTGCAGTTTTGCAATTGGTTTGGTGATTCCTTTGTCTAGATTTCCAGAGTAGTCACTTTCGTTCCTTTTTGACTCCTTAAAAGAAAAGGTCCATCTGAGCACTTGTCACTTCAAGCTAATTAAAAATCGAAGGGGACTAGAGTCATCTTTAACTTTTTCTCGACTCTTAAAAATTGAAAAAGCAAAGTTGTGTCAAAATGTCATTAAAATTTATTTAATTCGGAATAACATCCCTGTTCCTTCATTGATCTTAGGTTGAGATAATGGAGTCTACCAATCAAGGAATCTCTTTTGAAGGGAATCCTATTCCTTTCTCCTCTTGGGAAGATATTGGTGCTCCGTATATGGCCACATTGTCCCTTCCAGGAATCACAATTGGCCTACCGATATGGTTATTCTCAACCTCTGTCGTTCAAAACGTCGTAATTCCTCAACAATCGAATCAGCAACCAGTTAACACTGGAGTTGACCCTTTGCCTTCTTCTTCATTTGTTTCTCCCTCCCCTTCTTCCTCTTTGCTTGGTGAAAATAGCGATATTAGTAACCAAGTAACTAAGAAGAAGAAGAAAGGGAAGGAGAAGAAGAAGAAGTCAGTTAAGCAAGGGGGCAACCATGAATCAACTGGTGAAATCGGCACACTAAATCTCCTAAATATCCTTGTTTAATTTGTAGAGGAGACCATTTTCATAGAGATTATCCAGCCATTCCTCAGATCTTGAGAGAATGGTCCCCCCGTTCGCACCATCCAGTGTCATCAACCTCTGGTGATCATGTTGACAGCACACCATCAACTAGTGAAAATGAAGTTCATGGACAGAGAAGAAAGGTCAAAATTCCATGTGGATTATGTGAAGGGGACCATCACCTTCCCCGTTGTCATTTCTTGGATGAGGCCAAAAGAGTCTTTCAAAATCGTCCTGCTTGAATCACCACAGCGACTTCCATTTGGATACAAGAAACTCACCTCAAGTCCTTTACTAGTTGAAAATACGACTGGCATGACTCAACTGTCGGTCGAAGGACCTATCGTTGAAAGTGAATCTTCTGAGTCCATACCGGGTCAAAGTCAACAGATCAAGATGGAATTTGGCCCAGTTTTACCTTCAAAAGATCCACCTTCAAATGATATCATTCCCTGAAAGAGAATGAGAACAATATTGTTCAAATTCTTTTTTTCACTTCAGAGTCCTTGGGGGAAATCCGCCCGTTCCTTCACAATAGGAAGAGAACCCCCCAATTCTCGCTACTTAAGGGTTTCATTCAACCATTTATTCGGTACCCCCTCCAAGCAGTCTAATCGCTTCCTTTGATTGGAATCGATTAGCAAGATCCCACCTTCCTTCTAATGTACCATTTCGGATCATAGTACAAGTGTACAAAATGATCATGTCTAGCACTATCATAGATGAAGGGGCTTCAGTGAGCATCCTTTCCTCAACTGCTTGGAAAGTGCTTGGTTTGCCATCGCTTACGCCTGATACGCAGAGTTTGTCAGGCTTTAACAAAGGAACCAGTCGACTGTTAGGGATCCTTCCTAAGTTACCCATAACTTTAAGAAGGAAAACCATTCACTTGGATGTGATGGTAGTCCAAGGACTGTTAGATTACAATCTGCTCCTTGGACATGACTATGTTTACAACATGGAAGCCATTGTTTCCACACTTTTTCGAGTGATGTGTTTCCCGCATGAAGGCAAAATTGTCCAACTTATCGACAAGCTTTCATTTCCCGGATCAAACATAGCTCCAATTCAAGCATCATCCCTAAATGGCCTCTTCACATCAAGAGTGTCTCTTCAACCTTAATTCCATCCACCTAATTGCAGCGAGTAGTCCAGTGAATGTAATGAAGCTTAGGGGGCATGCACCCTGGTTTGCTTTGGTGGACGAACCCAACTGAAAAGATAGGTTTCCCTGTAGGTTATGTGATTGGAAGTGCCATCCCACACCATTCACTTTTGTCCACTCTGTGGATGAAGCCAAGGAAATTTTTTGTCTAACCTCTGACGAAACCATCCTACCATATGAATTTCCCTGTAAGTTAAGTGATTGGTCTGACAGACCACTCACCTTTGTCTAATTGGCAGACAAAGCCAAGGAAGTGTTCTTGTCAAATCGCTGAAAAGAAAAAAACCCTGCTTAACCATAATGATTCCCATATAGTTACTGGAGACTCTCCTCTTCTCGATGCCTGGGGGCATGCAAACCTTTTTGTGCAAGCGAAAAACGACCAATTTCATTTCTTAGCTTTTTAGATTTTTTTTTAGCCTTTTAGTTTTTTAACTTCTTAGGTTAGGTGATTGGTCTGATCCACCATTCACCTTTGTCTACAGTATGGACAAAGCAAAGGAAGAGTTTGAACCGTTACGCGAACGAAACCATCCTACCTAACCTTAGTAGCTCCTTAGCTTTCTTTTTTTAGCTTTTTAGTTTCGTTGTTCCTAGCTTGCATAAAAAGGAGCAATAAGAAATGTTTCTGCAAGGTTCAATCTCGTTAAAAAATAAACCCGCCCCTGAGCATATGTTAACACAAGGTTCAAGCTCATTAAAAATAAACCCACCTTCAGTAACAACCTCGATGATTGCCATGCTATCAGCCTTTTGAGCCTTGGTTGTGTTCTGCCATAACCTCCATCCTTTTGGTCGATCAAACGCTTCCACTTGATTGTTTACCCTTTTTGAAGAAAAACTGCGGTGAGTGGTTCTGTTAGCCAGCCTCTTCACATCACCATGTTTTGAGAAGTTCCAAACTTACCCGGAACCAGTTGCTACCCTAAAACACCACTCGTTCCTAAAAAACGAGTCTCCTTTAAGCTCTTTTTAGACTCGTTAAATATGAAAAGATTGCCGAGCTATTGGCCTTTCCAGCCTGTTAAAGTAAGGGGAAGCGCCATCCCTCCTGTACATTTTAATCTTTTTGGACCTGAGGGATTATCCCACAAAAATATCGAGCACTTGTCTTTTTCGGCTCGCTCAAACGATCGAAAAGTCATCCCTTTTGTATTATTTTATACTTTTTCGAACTTAAGGGATTATGCTATGAAAAAGGACTACTGGTTTTTCCTTTTCGTCCCTTTTCAAACTCTCTAAACATGAAAAGGACCAAGTTATCCTTGTCATTAAACTCATTAAAACAATAGCGACAAACTTGTCCGCCCAGACAAGAACGAGTTTCACTGTCGTTAGGTTCACTAAAACATAGCAACAGGTTTGCTTGAAGGGAAAATTATAGAACAAGCATATGTTATCCTCCTCAAGCTTGACAAAAGTAAAGAGGTACTGGTCAGCAATGACTGGGGAAAAAGGGAAGAAAAATTGAAGAACTTTATTGGTAGTAGGTCGCTCTTGAACATGACACTTTCACTCTATCACCCTGATTGAGTCAGGTTGGGTTATTCCGTTCACTGGTCATTTCACCATTGGTCCTCTATACCATCCATTTTTGGGGTTAACACTACCAATCCATCTCAGTGTCGCTGATATGTTCAAGAGAAGTAATTCAGAGAATTCGCCATCCAGCTAATGCCTCATCCACTATAATACCTTCACCCTCCATTTTTCATGACCGCCATTCCTGAACCTTGTATCATCAAACCATTTTCACCTCCAAAAAATCATTTTCTACGTTTCGTGTCGTAGATGTGGGATACATTAAGACCCTCCTATGATGGGTCACTTCTTGTCGACATCAGCTCATTATCCAAGATGTTGACTTAGAAACAACCCTTTCAGTACTTTGAATCTTGCATGCCTCAATGGAAAGTTTCTCACTTCCGACGACAGGTTTAAATCAATGGCCTTCGACCGAAAGATTTTATGTGGTGTTCGACATCAGATCATATATTCACACCACGTGAATTGTAGTGTAGTACCTTGAGGGTCATTATCATTATCGGTGATTCCTCTTGTGCCTGTTAACAGCTTACAATATTGGCTGGTAATCAAGCGATGTCATTCCATGTTCGACTTCAGAACATCTCTTCACATGGATCAACTTGTACTTTGAGCAAAGATTGAACGAGATTGAAGACCCCAGATCTAGTTTCATGCATCCGCGCCACTATATATTCAAGAATATAAAGACATCAAATGTATGCAGAAGTTGCACAGATGATCATCCAAGCTAAGGGATGATGACTCTACATATAAAGAATCACTAGTCTATAACTGCAGACAATTATCTGTCCTATGTACATGAAAATGAATTTATAAAGATGAGCATGGCAATGCCCGCCTTAGCTAGATCATGAAAGTAATGTGATGATGATGTATTGTATTGTATCTTATAGAGGTCACCTTCCAGTTCGAATACCTCAGATCCTCATGATAAAGAATTTCACCTGACATCAAAAGATTTACGACTTCATGCTTTAGGGGGCAACTGTTATAGACATATTTGGACACTACAACCCCAATCTTATATGTCAATAAACCAAGGGATCTTTAACCCCTAAAAGTGTTGCTTCATACCCTAAAGGATCATAGTCAACTGATTATATCATTCCCTAGAAGTTCCACCTGAAACACCACACAGAACTGGCCAAAACTGGACCATACTCACTACTCCACTATCAAGGTGCGATGCATACTGACTCCTACACTAGCCAGGTGTGATGCATACTGAAGAGGCCTTCTGTGGGGTGTGATGAGTGAGAATGGACAAATGTTTGAGACAGTTTGCTAAGTGGATGCTCATGGAATCTTCTAGAAACTTCTCCTATGACACTTGCCTCTCTGAATTCGCTCAGGGATGAGTAAGAGATCCAAGAAATCTCCAAGTGGAACTAAGAACTACAAGGTGGAATGACACTAATCAAAAACCCATAGATTACTCACACCTTTGCAAACATCTATAAATGGATCACTCATTTGAGAGATCTAGAAGATGGAATTTTGTAATTTGTAAGGAAGTGCTGACAGTTTGTCTTTGAAAAGAAGCATTGCATTGTTGGGTGATCTTGCTTTTCATGAGGTGAAGAGGGCTTTGATGCTGGGAGGATAATGTTGGATCAGACAACTGGGTTGTAATTCTCCCTTCTATTTTAATAAAGTTCTTTGAGTTTTCCTCCATACAATTGTGTACTTGTGAATCTTGTTATTTATAAATACCATTGTATGTTCAATATTTTTTATTCTGCATTGTTTATGATATAATAGACCGAGATGCTTTGATGGTGTTCTATTACTTTGTTTCTACATGTATTCTCTAAGCGGGACAAGTAGGAGAAGAGTTGCAAGCTCTATCAAGGGGGAGAGAAATCAAGCAAGGAGTCAAGCGGAAGATCTAGGTTGGTCCTTTGCTTCTCTCTTATCTATCATACATAGAAGAAATCGCAAATGGCTTTGATTGTTTGTTTCTAAGATAGCTGCCAATCTTAGTGGGACTAGCAGATCGAAAAGACACTAGTTTTCCTGGAAATACGGAGAGCCATTTATTTTTATATCATTTAAATACATATTACCAACAATGCTTTTCCCTTTCAATTCATCCATTTTTTGTTTAGTTGATAAGGTGGACTTATTTATCAATACTTTCATCAGGAGAGCCATTTTTTTTTATATCATTTAAATACATATTCCAAACAATGCTCTTCCCTTTCAATTCATCCATTTTTTGTTTAGTTGATAAGGTGGACTTATCCTTTAACTCTCTAGCCATTAGTACACTCCCAAATGTTTTCTTCATGAGAGCATTGAAAAATTGACCATATTTTTCTCTCCCTTGCATTTGATCCCTTGAGTTGGCTTCTTAAATATAAGTTTTTCAGATGATCAGACAAAAGAATTTGGGTGGAAATATTGAGTGCGTTTAAGTAAGTTTGACCTCGACTTTTCAAATTGAAAAGTAATCAACTTGAAAATTCTATTGATCCACTGTACAACACAGATCCTTCTCTCCTTCCCTTTTTTATTTCTTCATTCTCCCTTCCTTTTTTTTTAAACTTGCAGAGTGATATTGTGATGTTGCATAAATTGTGCTTTTCAATTGTTTATTGAAATTAAAAACTAATTGTCTCAAGAGCCGTCGAGGAAATTTTGGCATTGATGAAGCTTGACTGTTTCGCCTTTTCATTTGGCCTATTATTGGATTATGAATACCAATTGTATTCAGATCCATGACATTCACAAGCCCCATGAATTTGACAACATAGACCATGGGAAAGATCAATATATCAAATAGACTTACTAGATACATGACCGGCTGTCTCTACCACATTAGCAGCACATATTTGTCTTCTTTGTTTGTGCATCATCCTCAAAATCTAATTTTCCATCATTGGCAACAAGCATTCCATCTTTTGCCCTTTTGATTAGTCTTACTAGCACTTTTTATGCTTTTTCAACTTCTCAACTTTCAGATGCAAATATAAATAGGCACTCAGAGGTCTCCAATTAATAAGAAATACTCTCTCCAACATATTAAATGAATAACACTCTCTCCATAAATGAATAATATGTATTAAGCATTATAACCCAACATTCTATATTGTTTGATAAGGCTCTTCAATTTATTAATGATATCACCTTGGAACTTAGAATATTGCAGAGACATTCAATAATATATTACGCCATCCTAATAAGTTATAGTGCTCTAGTTCTGCTTTTCAGTTTACCTTGAATGCATATGACATGAGCGAGGCTCTGTTGCTCTTTTACAAATATCAGACATCCTTCTTGTCGTTGCTCTTTCAAGGGGCGCTCCTCTTTTACAAATATCAGACCTCCTTGTCGTTGCTCGTTCAAGTAGCACTCCTCCCGCACATGGAAAGAGCCATTCACCCACACAGCGCACATGGCAGACATGACTACATATCAGGATCATGCGGCATTAGTTCCTACTTTTGAAACTTCGAGGCACAACAATCACTGGAAACTACAGCACCATGCTTTATTTTCTTGCTCCTCATCAAAACATTGCTCAACCAGCCTTGTTGGTTTGTGTAACAAGTCATTGCTTCAACCAAGGATGCTAGTTTAGGCAAAGAAGTCCATTTCTAAGGACAATCCATCTATAGGAACAATTCCATGAGAAGGAATAGTCACTGCTTTCATACTTTGCTTACCAGGTTCTAATACCATTTGTTAGGGTTCAACAGAAATAAATATAACAATCAAGAAACAAATATTCAAACCATGTAGACCATGATTTACCTGGAAAATCCCAATTGGGAAAACTATCAAGCAACAATAGATCTATTATTGTCTTTGGCTAAAAACACAGCTAAGTCGGCCAACAACCTGAGCTTTCACTGCTCAACCAATGTTAGATAGCTAATCCTAGGGATTAACTTTAGGTCAGTTTGGGTAGTTATTGGAGTCCAATAACTCCAGTGAACTTTATATACCTAGGGGGGTAATATGGGGTACCGAGGGAGGTACCCAAGGTAATAATGTAATAATGGGATGGGCCATAGTAATAAATAAGGTGGTTAACCCATGTCATGTAAGGGACCACAAGTAGTTAATAATAATGTAATGGGCCCATGGTATTAGTTGATGGTATGAGTAAACCATGGTAATGATGCATAGTATTGTATGTATGAGGCCTATATAGAGGCTAGAGATTCCACATAGAGAGACATGAAGAGAAGTATTCTTGTATGAATGGGTTGTGGAGTGTTCTCCTTCCTTAAGGAGTGAATGTATGGTGTTGCCCTACCTTAAGGGTTTGATATCAATAAAGAATCATTTCTATCTTATTTATTGGGTTTATTTGCATTATCTTATACTTTCTTATCAGATCTATAATATTTATGGGTTAGATCTACAACAAGTGGTATCAGAGCTATATTTCTGGGTTAGAGCTACAACAAATTCAATTGTTTCCTATATGTATTTATATGTACAACATCTACATAATTCTTTGAGATTGATTAATATACATTTTGATTTGGTTTCTAGTCTCCTATGTTCGACAGTGGTATCAAAGCGGGTGAGATGCTCTGTTGAATGAGAGCATGGTTAATTTGCTCTATCAAGTTCAATTTTTTATAAAGACAATTTTGAAATACATATATATTTTTTAAAGCTAATTTTGGGAGATATTTTTGGAGGTTGTGAACATGATTTTGGTATTTTGGAGGTTGTGAACATGATTTCCATTTCCATTAGTTGGCGATCCTGAGCATGTCACTATTTGATAAATTTGCAACTCATGCATATTGGATATAACTCACAACAAACTTGAGTTTTCATGGTATTCATTGTATGGAGCAAAGATAAAAGTTCCTAATTGTGTAGTCGCAACTATATAATCTCTTTATTCTTGAATCTTCTTTGTAAACAGGTGCATTTTCGGTTGAACCCGACACCAAATTTGTTTATATTTTCGGTGGTAGTTGACACCCCTTTTTCAAAGTTGATTGTTGGAGAAAATGGTCAAAGTCGATTATTTCTTGTAGTTATTATGTAGTTTAATGTCATCCACAATTCATAACAGTGTCCAAGTCAGCGAGGATACACTTTCTCACATCCACTCCTATTTGCAAAATGTGAAAAGCAAAATTGAATTTTTGGAGCTAGAATCTCAGTTTCAACGAGAAGAACTGCAAAAGAAGAATTATGAACCTGTTCTTGTTCAAAATAATAGTTTGTTTGAGCCCAATCATCAGTCATAAAACAATCAGAGTAATGCAATGGTTTCAATAGGAAATGCAATTGAAAGTTCCAATGAGAAGCTTGATATTCCCAAAATTTTCATAAGGCCATGGGAAGAGATTATAAACAATAAACACAAGTTTGGGTTACAAAGAGGATATTTTGGATGTATCTTTTCACATACCAGATTTTGCTAAACCGATACAATTCTGAAGCGTTGGATTTCTGGACGATGTTGTCCAAGAACAATTTGATAGATGCCAACAGTGTAACAGAGCTGGGCATATGAAAGATCAATGTTTTGATATTCACCCATGTGAGCATTGCGGAAAGCGAAATCATCATACGAGTAGATGTTCTAGAAAGATGTCTACTGCAAGAGAGAAGGTAAATTTCGAATGGATTTCTTCTTGGGCCTGGAACAAAACAGCCAAGAAGATTTGTAGGGCATATCAAAGAATATGTTCTAGAGTGATGATCAACCTTGCAGTGACAAAGAGTACTTATCACCTTGTATCCAACAAGGGGGGAATAGTTTATGGTCTACTATAGGTTTGAGTTAGAGATGTCAAGCGAGCCTGAGTCAGAGTTGAATTGATCAAGTTGATTGAGCATTTCCATGTTTGGAATTGTTCAAGGAATTGGTGTGATAGTTCCAGAGTTTTTGGTCACCTTAAAACCACATTTTTGGTTGTTCTAAGAACCGCTATGAAGGTTCTAGAGTTGGTGTTGGTTGAGACCTTGAGTTCTCCCATATTGGTTTGTGGTCATCCTTAAAAACCATTTTGTGAGAGACATTCAGCTCTTGGCTGAGATGCATTTTTTAATTTTGAGCTCTCATTCTTGTACTTTGGTATATCCCTCCGGATTAAGGAGGGGCTACTAAATAGCTAATCCTAGGGATTAACTGTGGGTCAGTTTGGGTAGTTATTGGAGTTCAAGAACTCCCGGGAACTAATTCAATTGTTTCCTATATGTATTTATATGTACAACATCTACATAATTCTTTGAGATTGATTAATATACATTTTGATTTGGTTTCCAGCGTCGTGTGTTCTACATGTCGATCATATTGCCTCTCAATTTTAAAGCAGACATTTCCAGTGTCTTTAATTTGAACTAGTTATGTAGTTTTCAATGCACTACAAATATCACAGTGATTCAAAATATTTGGTTATCATATTAATACCAATATTGCAGGTTCTCTCCACCTTATTAAATGTTGCCTACCATTAAATGAATAAATGCATTTCTTTTGAATGCTCTCCACCATAATAAGTGTTAAAAGTTGATAATGTTTTGCTTTAATGCCAAAGCATCCAATGTAATAATGCAACATCCAGTGTAATAATGCAACTTCAATGGTAATGATAAAGCAACTCCAAATGTCAATGGCAATACATTTCTCCAATATACAATATACAATAGACATTTGAGTGCAATATAAAAGAAATATATGCACAATGTAAACGTTGCTTCATGTATTAAAGGACACTATTATATCCATTGAAAAAACATTGGCCGCAATAATGCATTCACCATTGACCAATGCATGTTGGAGGAACACGGTATATATTAATGAATAGTATACATGAAAAGAACGCATTGTATATAAGAATGGAGGAACCGTTGTATATATGCATTGTAATGTTTTATTGTTGCACAGTCGTATCTTTGGCATTCTTAATTTGAAAGAGTCATAGGTCAATTGTTGCACTATCATATCTATGGCATTCTTAATTAGAAAGTCATAGGTAACATTCAATTTTATTCACACATACAACTGTATTAATATATATGGTTGACCGTAACATTCTTCTTCCATAGTTTGTTGTTGACAGGTTTACAAAGATATGAGTGTTCCAACTAGGTTCAGAGAATACTACCACAATCACAGATTTGCATATTGTAACCATGTAACGCATGCTCAGATCCATGGATAACTTTTCTGGCACCAATATAATTGCTTAGTATTCCTTTTCTATGATTTATTCCTCTTTTGCATTTTCCTCCCACCCAAGAGACCACATAAAAGAAATTTCTTCATATGTCGAGACCTAATGAAAGACCTGTCGTTCATGGGTGCTAGGAAATCCAATTTATCGATATCCTTAGGACAAGTAGTGCTACTTCCAAAAAGTGGAACAATCCACCATATTGTTTTTCTTGTGAAATTCATAAGATCTTTCTTATATTTATCAAGACTTTCATAAGGAGAACCATTTATTTTCTATATCATTTAAATACATATTCCCAACAATGCTCTTTCCACTCAATTCATCCAATATTTGTTCAGTTGATAAGGTGGACTTTTCCCTTGCCTCTCAACCATTAGTAGACTCCGAGAGGCTTTCTTCATGAGAGCATTGAAAACTTCACTTCAGTTTTGCAACACCAATTTCTTCTCATCAAATGTAAACTCTTGTGTTTTGATTGTGCTTCTAATCTTGTCGAATCTGTTATTGTCGATGATGACCTTATTTTTCTCTCCCTTGCATTTGATGCCTTGAGTTGGCTTCTTAAATATAAGCTTTTCAGGTGATAGAGAAAAATAATTCTAGTGGAAGTTAGAGGTTGTCGAGCTTTACCACCGGATGAAACAATTTTATTCTAAGTGTGTTTAAGTAATTTTGACTTCGACTTTTCAAATTGAAAAGTAATCAATTTGAAAAAAAAATGATCCATCGTACAACACAAATCCTTCTCTCCTTCCCTCTTTTCTTTCTTCATTCTCCCCTCCTTTTTTTAAAAAACTTGCAGAGTGATATTGTGATGTTGCTTAAATTGTGCTTTTCAAAATTAAGAACGAATTGTCTCAAGAATAGTCGAGGAAAATTTGGCATTGATGAAGCTTGATTGCCTATCTTTTCATTTGGCCTATTGTTGGATAATGAATACCAGTTGTAGTGTGATCCACGACATTCACAAGCCCCGTAAATTTGACAACATAGATAATGGGAAAGTTCAATATATCAAATAGACTTAGTAGAACAAGACCGATTGTCTCTACCACATTGGCAGCGCATATTTTCCTTCTTTGTTTGTGCACCATCCTCAAAATCCATTTGTTCCATCAATGGAAGCAAGTGCTCCATATTTATTCTCTTTTGATTAGTCTTACTAGCATTTTGGATGTTTTTTCAACATCTCAACTCTCAAATGCTTGTGTGCAGGGATCTTCTATTTTTTCTTGTTCTTCAAGATGAGTCAAGGAGGATTAGTGTTTGCTCCAACTCATGTGCAATTTTGGTCTCACCATACCCATGATCTTTCCCAAGACATTTTTGGAGTTGTTCCCCCCAATATGGTGCTTCACTAACACTATCATTCATCATATTCTTCTTTTCTTTCATGAGCATCTCCCATTGAAACCATCATGACTTCATTTTGCATTTGAAGTCACAGGCTGCTTATTATTCTTCCTCTTCCATACTCTCTGCTTGCAATGGTCTCCATCTTCTGTTTAAAACTTTTGAAGGTATATGGCAAGTTGCAATCTTTGGATTTGTAACCAAGATTGTGTTGAAAATAGAAACAAGAAATGTTAAAAATAGCATCAAGAAAATGCTAATTTAATTTTGTTCTTAAATTAAATTAGGAATTAAATTGTAATTCTAATTATGATAGCAACTTGTAATAGTTAACTAAGTTAATTTGATTTAGTTGTCTCAATTAATTCAAGTTGAGATTCTATGTAGAGTCGTGTAGAGTGGTTCCTAAATTTTACGGGCCCAAGTTGAGTTTTTTTGAGTTGTAATTATTTAATTCAGTTTAACTAAGTTAAATTCAGTTAAACTAGTTCCAAGTGATGGAGGAATTAGTGGGAAATCCAATAGTGGGGTGTAACCTGCAGTAGAGGGGTGTAACCAGCACTGACAACCAGTAAACTGAAGATTCACTCATAATTAACTCATGCATATCAGATAAGAAAAAGACCTTGTTGAGATTAGAATTCATGGAGAGTGTAGTATGTGTTGTAAAATCATCTAAATTAAACTGATGGTGCATGCAATCGGAGGAAGGCCTTTCATGGATTGCACAGTTATGGATGAGGAATTTCTCAATTAAATACAGATTAATTCCCTCAGAAGTTGTGCAAGGAAATAGGAGCTTTACAGACAACAGATTTGGCTAAGTATTGGTTGGAGCTAGTTTTCCATGAAGCATTGAGATAGATTGTGATAGTGCAGAGTTTGCTCGTGCTTGAGCAAAGCATTGCAATCTTCTCAATTTTTTTTATTAATGCAATATACATATAGAAGGTGTTTTTCGTTGTGGTTTTCCCCAGAAAATTATTTTTTTATGTGTGATTGAATCCTTACTCTTTTATGCTTCGTGATTTCATCGAACGTTTATTGTTTATGTTGATGAGTAGAGTAGATTCAACTCAATTGTTTTAACATATTACATTATGCAGTTTGAATCTACAAGGAATCTCTACATGGTATCAGAGTTGAAATCACTATAGAAGAAGAGAATACAAGTTTTTCTTTTGCAGGAGAAATCGAATTTGCAACATCATAGTTCAGAGCCAGCAAGATGTTGTTCTACGGATTGAGGCTCGAATATGACCTTGAAGGAAGTTCGAACTATATTGCTTGGAAGCAATAGTGTTGGAAGATAACAGGCTTAAGGAATTCATAGGAAATGATATTCCTAAGCCTCCAACAACTGATGCTCAAGATTTGGTAGAGTGTAGATAGTGTGTGGCAAAGGCGAGAAGGATTATCTTATAAGGAGTTTGAGATCATATTGTCTCGAACCTCCAAGGTAAGGAAAATCCATTTGCAATATGGAAGGCCTTGACGGATCTATTTCAAAATAGCAGTGACCACAAGAAGTTGGCACTAAAGGACAAGCTCAGAAAAATCAATATGGAGAAGGGTGACACAATATCAAAGTAATAAGATAATGGCTGACCAAATTTCATATATATTTTCTTTAAAAACCTATAAATACCCTAAATAGAGCTCTTGGATAAATCATTAAAATCTAGTGAATATCTATTGACGCATCCCCTGATGATGGACTCACTTGGTAGTCCGAAACGTTGGGTTCACAAAACTCTATAACAGGTCATTCCTCATCTATAAAACGATCCTCACCTGTATGGATTCATTATTTAACAATATCAAAGTACTTGACCAAATTCACCCAATGTCGATATGAGCTTGGAAGTGTTGGTGTTATAGTTTCCGAAGACGATATAGTAAGCCTAACACTTCTAGGCCTTCCCAAGAGCTGGCACAGTTACCAGGACACATAATGGGAGGGAGAAGCTACCAAAGTGGGAGTGGTTTTGGTATGACTTGGTACACGAAGAGTTTTGGAAGGACACCAGAGATGGGACCTCATCCAAAGAATTTGAAGAGGAATTTTCAGTAGTTAGCAAAGAAAAGAAAGCCAAGGGAAATAAGTCCCAAGTTGAGGATGGTGGAAAGAAGAAGGACTTGTCAAACATCAAGTGTTTTCACGGTCACGAGTTCGGGCACTATGCCACGAAATTCCCACAGAAGAAAGAAAGCAAGAAGGAGCCTGCAATAGCAACAATGGGTGAAGCTCTAGCTTCACAATTCGAACTTGATTTCACTCTCATTACATGCATGGCAAGCATTGTAATGGGAAGCATGTGGTATCTTGATAGCAGTGCCTCGTTCCATATGATGGGGAATAGAGATCTCTTCAATGACTTGGAGGAGAAAGACTTCAAGTAGAACATAGAGTTTGGAGATGATGGGAGGTATAACATGACCGACATCGGTACTATTACTTTTTAGAGGGAGTCTGACTCTCCTCTCATACTCACAGATGTGATGTATGTTCCAGAACTAAAGAAGAATCTTGTTTGCATTGCGATATTGGAAGATTGTGGCTACGATGTGATATTTAGAAAAGGAAAGGTTTTCCTTAGACACATCGCCACGGGACAGGTAAAATAGATCAGTGTGCGAGTCAAGAACCTGTATGCACTTGAGGTATAAGATCCATGCAAATCCTTGAGGAGAAAGGCAAATGTTAGAGACTTTGTGTTTGAGAGGGAGCATAAATTACCTCTGAACATGCAACCTTAGATGCAGCGTCAGAAGCAACCTCAGCAAGTAGTGGAGTAACCACAATTGGAGAAGCAGAGAGGAGACCGAGTGGAGACATCCACTCAAGTAGAGACCTCCATTAGGGGGAAACTTCAAGCCAAGTGGGAAGAAGGAGCACATGCAGCCATACCTTTAGGTGTGAGGTGGGGCGATATGAAACCTTTGTCCAAAATTTTCATAAATTGGGCAGGATCCATTGAGGTGTTCTTTTTTGTCTCA
Organism: Pinus taeda; assembly: GCA_000404065.3. Lineage (NCBI taxonomy): Eukaryota > Viridiplantae > Streptophyta > Pinopsida > Pinales > Pinaceae > Pinus > Pinus taeda. The sequence continues at coordinate 58,641 of APFE030095233.1, forward strand.
AGGATCATTATCTTGCTACGGGGGCCCCTAGTGTTCAATAGCAGGAGGATCAGTGTCATTCAGATACTGAGGAGTGCAGAGCAGTGTTAACAGCATAAAAGGAGGCTCAGTAGCAGAGTCAGCAACAGTACACATTAGGGGAATTTTTAGGTCTTTTCAACTCGTATTTTCAACTTATCTCCCTAAGTTTTTACTCAATTTTTTAGCGCAAGTACTCGGATGCAAAATTTAATTCCTCATCTAAAGAGTGCCCATGTTGCATACTTTTGATGGACCCTGCTACACGAAAAATCAGAAATACATGAAAAAACGTGATTGCAATCACATTTTTCATGTTTTCTCATTTTTCATGTAGAAAGATCCATCAAAAGTATCCAACATGGGTACTCCTTCGATGAGGAATCAAGTTTTGTATCCAACGAGTGTTTCTACTCGAAATTTAAGTAAACTCATAGGGAGATTAGTTGAAAATATGAGTTGAAAAAATAGTTTTCTAATTCTTCCCTATAAAATTTGATGATGTAATATAATCTTATTTTATTTCTTCCCCTATTATTTTATAATTTCCATAGGAGGCCCAATTTAGACCTCAAAATTACCCTAATTGTTTTCTCAGTAGACAGTTGCAGGCACAGTTGATTCACTTTATTTTGTTTGGATGTTTTTTGGTTGTAGATGTTGCAGTAGCCACAGTGACAGTGACAAGTGTTACATGCAGAACATTCCAAACGTAACAGATCGGGATAGAATTGAATTCATTTCTTGTTGAGAAGGAGTGTTGAAAATAGAAACAAGAAATGTTAAAAATAACATCAAGAAAATCCTGATTTAATTTTGTCTTTGAATTAAATTGTAATTATAATTCTTATAGCAACTTGTAATAGTTAACTAAGTTAAATTAAATTAGTTGGCTCAGTTAATTCAAGTTGGGAGTGTGTCTAGAGTCATGTAAAGTGGTTCCTAAATTTTAGGGGCTCAAGTTGAGTTATTTTGAGTTGTAATTATTTAATTCAATTTAACAGAGATAAATTCAGTTAAGCTAATTCCAATTAATGAATTAATAGTGGGAGATCTAGTAATGGGGTGTAACCTGTAGTAGTGGGGTATAACCAACACTGCTCAACCAATAAACTAAATATCCACTCATAATTAACTCATGCATGTCATATCAGAGAAAGACCCAGTTGAGCTTAGAGTTGAAAGGTCGTATACTATCAGTTATAAAATCATCTAAATTAAACCAATGGCGCATGCAATCAGAAGAAGCCCTATGATGGATTGCATAGTTATGGATGAGGAATTTCCCAATTAAATACTAGTTAATTCCCTAGGAAATTGCACAAGGAAATAAGAGCTTGGAAAACAACAGATTTGTCCAAGTATTGGCTGGAGATTGTTTGTGAAGCAGTGAGAGAGATTGTGATAGTGCGGACTTTGATAGGGCTTGAGCAAAAAATTGTTACCTTCTCAAATTTTCTGATTAATTCAATATACAGATAGCAGGGAGGTTTAGCTGTGGCTTTCCCCAAAAAATTATTTTGTTATGTGTGATTGAATTCTTCATCTTTTATTCTTTGTGATTTCATCGATCGTTTATTATTTCCGCTGATGAGGGGAGTAGATTCAAGTCAATTGTTTTAGCATATTACAATTTGTAGTTTGAATCTACAAGGAATTTCTACAGATTGTTACATCTGTAACACTTTGAAGTAGCATGATCCGGATTCTCCACAGTGTTATGTTTCTTATGTCGACGTTTCGAACCCCAAAGGGGGTCCATCCTCAGGACCAAATTTGATAGAATATGAATGACAGTTATTTTTGAGAGAAGAATCTTCCGACCATAGTATAAATACAAAACCTAGAAAATTTTTATATATAAGCCGACTAATGATTATTTTTTTTTTTTATTAATTATTAATTTTTTATTATTCTATTTATTTCAATTTAACTTTAATTTAACTTTTGTTTATTAATTATTCCAATTTTAATTATTTGTTTTGATTAATTGTTAATTTAATCATTAATCATTTATAACTAATTAAATTAATGAGATAAGTTTATATAGATTCCATTAATTATAGTGTTATTGTTTTAATTAATTCTATTATTTCATTATTACTTTTAAATTTAATAATCTGAGAAGTAAATGATCTAATTATTTTAATTAAATTT
>APFE030095233.1:61340-115271 GCA_000404065.3 Pinus taeda
TCTAATGTGGTTGTACGCAGGGCACTCTAAGAGGAAGTGGTTTTCATCCTCGATGCTCCCATTCTCACAAATATGGCAAATCCTTTCCATCCATGGCATTTTAGGAACTGCCCAACGGCCTGTTTCACTATGGAGCTCATGAGAATTCGTTCTAATCTTTGCCATATTTATTTTCTTCTTTGAGCTAGTTAAAATAGAGAGATAATTTTGATCTTCAAGGGTGGGGTTGATGACCTTCTTATAATAACTTAATTTTCTTTTAGACGCTAAATCTTTCTCACACCACAATTTTTCTTTGAACTTAGAAGTAACAATATCTTTAATGTTATTTATGTTTTGCAAAGCGGCATTCTCATTGATCTCCCAATAGTTTAACCAGGCCCTTGCGTCTTTATGCCATCCTCGGTTAAGCCTTAGGTGGTTTTGGCTGGAATTTAAAGCTAGCTTAGGAAGTCTATGATTGTCTATGTTATTGAGCTTGTGCTTGTACATCAGAAACTTGAGCATAGCTAGGCTCTCAATAGAAGAAAGACCTGCTTCTATAAGGAGAATAGGATATGGCGTATTACTTTTAATTTTCAGGTTATAGGTTATAAAACGCTTCTGGATTTGCTCAATCTTCCTCCATGATTCTCTGGAGATGCTGCAACCCCAAACTTCACAGCCATATAAGATAACAGGAGTGACTAAAGTTTCAAAGAGGAACTTCTTTTTATCCCACATTACGAGGTTTGCTGTTTTACAGTTATTTTCAAGACCAAAATAAGCTTTCCATCCCCCATTGATCCTTTTCTCAATGCTATGGTTCCAGTTGAGCTTGTGATGGATATCAATTCCTAGGTACTTGTAAGAATACACTTCCTCCAAGTTATTATTGTCATACGTAAAATTAGCGCAAGTGTCCTTCTTAGATTTGATAATCATAACTTTTGTTTTGTCTGTGTTAACAGTCATACCCATGGTAGAGCAGAAATCCTTAAGAAGCTTGAGTTGCTTATCAAGATCAGAAGGGCACCTTGCCAAAAGAACAATATCGTCAGCATAGAGAAGAAGGATAACGACTATCCCAGCTAAGATTGTGCCACCACATCCTGCTTCTTCTAAATAACCTTCGAGCTTATCGATGTAAATGCCAAATAGGGAAGTAATTAAAGTTAAAATGAAATAAAATAAATAAATAAAAATTAATAATAATAAAAATTCATAGGTCGGTTTATATATAAAAAAAATTCTAGGTTTTGTATTTATACTATGGTCAGAAGATTCTTCTCTCAAAAATAATTGTCATTCATATTCTATCAAATTTGGTCCTGAGGATGGACCCCCTTTGGGGTTCGAAACGTCGACATAAGAAACATAATACTGTGGAGAATCCGGATCATGCTACTTCAAAAAACCACCACAAAAGCTTAAAGTCTAACTATAACATTTTGTTTGACCAAGAAAATGAGGGAATGGTGTGTATTTTCTTGAGTTATTTCTAATTTTCTTTACATACATTTTTCATTCAACAAATTTATATCCAAAAACATTGCACAAATAACAATCGCCATATAAATGATTTGTGTACCTGATGGATGGTTTCCTTCTTTCCTTGTTTGCTTGAGCGAGCCTTCTTATTCACTACATCTTCTACTAATTAAACATGATTTGTTTTGTTGTACATTGTGATGCAACATATCTAGGTTCATGGCAAGAAAAACATATGATATCTTTCAAAGAAGCAAAGAATTTCTTTTGAGATCTTCCGAATTTGCTTAGTTCGTCTCGACGAGGAAATGACCTTTTTGCAAATGACCATTTCTTCATCTCACTCTTTGGCTCTTGATGTTGCTGCTTGTTTTTGTTTTCTTCTTTACAAATCATGTTGCTACTGGCTTCTTCTTTTGTAGGCATTTTTTATGTTGGTGTGTTCTTTTTAATAGCTTCCTTACCTGAGTTCTTCTTGGAGTCTTCTAGTTGTTTACACGATTTGTTCATTTCTTATAACTCACTTCTAGTTGAATTATTCTTAGGCTCTAACCTTTCACATTTTTCTTCTTTCTCCTTCAGTCATTTGCTCATTACCTCTTCTATTCTTCTTTCTTCTTCAAGTTGTGTCCTTAGGCTCATGATTTCCTCCTTGTATTCATGCTCTCTTTCATCATATATCTGCACCAATTTCTTCAAATATTTGTTTTTATTCATCTGTCTTTATATTTTAGTCAGGTTTGAATCAAGTTTAACTTGTTCATAAGCTAACCTTTTTCCAAGTTCATTCACACATACATAGGTCTCACTTGATTGAACACTTTCCTATTGGGAAGTTTTTTTCTTCTTTCTTTTCCCTTCTCTTTTTCAATATTATTAATACTAGTATCTCCTTCATGCATGAGTTCTAACCTATACCAGATTTCTTCTACAGATTTAAGGTCTATAACCATCTCAAGATCCTTATTATGAAGATTTCTATACATTGCACATTTTTCCTTAGCATTCCATTATTGTTCTTCAATAGAGGGAGAATCATATTTACTGTATCCATCACATACAAGCTTCCATACACCAGGTCCATAAGCTATCAATTTTGTTTTAACATTATCTCTCCATTCATGAAATTTTGTTGCACTTAGCATGAGAATGCTTTGATAGTCCATGACTTAACCAGGTCTACCTTCAAGTTGTTAGGCTTACACTGAAGGAACATTCTCTGGTACCAATTGATGAAAACTTGACTAAACTGAGAGGGGGGGTGAATTAGTTTAGTACACTCATGGAATTTAAATCTATTTTCATTAAACTTATTAACTGAAAATTTAGATAAGAAACTTAACACATAATGAACATCAGATTCAATATGTGAACAATAGGTAATAATTAAATCATAACATCACATCATGACATAAAAGTAAGCACATATGGACATTAAATATGAGTGGAAACTCATAAAGGAAGAAAACCACGATTTTGTTATTGTTGTGATGAAAAGGCAAGCTCCTACTCCCTTATTACATCTTATTTTTGTAGGCTCCAACCTATAGGAGGCTACTATATCATTTTTTATGCAAACTACAACTTACAAGGAAGCTCCAACTCCCATATAGTTTTTGCAGGCTACAACCCACAAGAGGCTCCTACCTCAACATGCTACAATCTGTTTTTTATCAAGCTCCAACTTGAAAGGAGACTACAATCCCCTGATACATACAATAAACAACATTTTGGTTTACCTAGTCATCGATGATGCATACCTCCATCTTTATATATGCCTCTTCTTCCATTCAAATTTACTTCACATTAGTTTCGTGTATGTTAGGTATCTCATGAACAATCAATATTCACATGCTCTCTAACTCTCTCATCATTCAACCTTTCAAAAGTACATATTTTTATAAATATAATTTGATGGCTTTAATATTCCACACAAGAATATGAAGTGAATAGTCTTGCCTCTTTACATTCCACCAATTTGTTTCACACCTTTTCACATTTTGACTATTAAAAGAAAAAATAAATGTTCCATCCAATATTATTTTGAGCCACATGTAGTGATTAAATGCACCAACATAATGCCAAGGCAATGTAACTTAACCATTTGGGAAATTTTGAGGTCTAAAATGCGCCTCCTAAGAAAAATGTACAACCAAAATAAACTTTAAAAGAACCAATAGGATTCAAGATGATGATGTCGACCATAGGGGATGATTCAACATTTTTGGAGTAAAAAAGTAAAAAGATTAAAAAATAATAAAATAATAAAATAACTTTTTCAACTCATATTTTCAACTTATCTCCCTAAGGTATTACTCAAATTTTGAGCAAGAGTACTCGTTGGATGCAAAATTTAATTCCTCAACCAAGGAGTACCCATGTTGCATACTTTTGATGGACCCTGTCATACGAAAAATGAGAAATACATGAAAAAACATGATTGCAATCACGTTGTTCATGTATTTCTCATTTTTTGTGTAGTAGGTTCCATTGAAAGTATGCAATATGGGTACTCCTTGGGTGAGGAATCAAATTTTGCATCCAATTCCGCTCGAAATTTGAGTAAACCCATAAGGAGATAAGTTGAAAATACGAGTTGAAAAATAGTTTTTTCTTTTTCCCTCTAAAATTTGATAATATAATCTAATCTTATTTTATTATTTCCACTAATATTTTATAATTTCCTTAGGAGGCCCATTTTAGACCTCAAAAATCCCCTAATGCATTTACACTCCACTCACCAAGCATTACTAAGCATCAACGATACTTTTGCATATCAAATATATAAGCAACATATCCTTTGTAATTTATGCAACTTAATATATCAACGACCTCATCATAATATATTGACATAATACATCAACTATGCATACACTTTTCCATCACCCTTTGCTTCTCTTTTGTTCGGTTATCAATAGTTATGTTATGTTGTCAACACCTCATCCCTTGTTGCTCCTTTGTCATATCCCTTTGCATCACAACTTCTTCAAGCCTTTGCCTTAGCCTTTCATCACAACAATAATCATGCCTTTACCTTTTCCCTGCAGCATGTTTTTTGTCTTGCCTTGCATCATTTTTTCGCCTTGCATCACAACAATCTAGGCAAGTGTTTCTCACAAAGCTATTTAGAATGCATCAAGCAATATCAATCATCAACATCATCACTCAACTAGGCCACTTTTTCTCAAGCACCATATGCAACATATGCGACATAAGCATCGAATAATAATATTTGTTCTATTTTGTTGCTCAAATGTATACATAACTCCTTCAACTCGACAACCCTTTGTTGCTTCTTTGTTGTTCACAAGCATACCTAGTCATCAAGCATACCAAGCATAACTTGTTGCTTTGCAACCATAACAGCATATGCAACATCTAGCATATGTACCTACTCCTTTGCATACCATGTTGCTCCTATTCATTTGTGCATACATTAACAACAAAGCATATGTATTTCTACTCACAAGCACCACAACTCATCATCAAATGTGCATCCATCAATAACATAACAAGTCAGTCATCAAATGTGCATCCATCAATAACATAATAAGTTAGTCATCATATGTCAATCAGTCTCTATCTCAGCAACACCTACAATACATGGTCCCTACAATACAATGTATACACATGCTCAAATCAATCTCATGTAAAAATACAATGTATTGTTGCTCCTTTGTTGCTCAATGCCATATCTTTGTTTTGTTGTCGTTGCTCCTTTGTTGGTCCTTTGCCATTAATGACAACAATGCCATCAGATATGACCAAGTATGTTGCATATGGAACACATTGAAATTTGCCAAGAAAAAAAAGCTATAAAAAGCTTGAGATTTAACTCGAGGGAACTCATAATTGTATTTTGGTAGACTTCCATCAATCTTTTGACCTAATAAAAATCAATCCCATCAAAAATCACAAGATATTGGGAACCTTACAAATAAATGAACTGGAAAATGACCTCCAACTTAATTCCTTAACATGTCAATCATCAAATGGTTCCTCTAAAATGTTACTCTATATTATTAAAATTATTACTTAATCGCCCTTGATATTAACCTTATTCTTAATTGTTCAACTCCCTTATAGCATAGAGAGAATCAAGATTATTTCTACACCCTAGCATGAGGGAGATGTGTAATGTTTGTACCTAGAAATGATATGCAATAAATTGGCCTATTACCCACCACTTCATGGGTGATATCCCCAAGAGATATTTTTCTTCATGATGAGCCTCATCCGACAACCACTAGCCCCTCGCAGCCTCCTACTAGCTTGTTGTGTACCACCTAAGCCAACAATGTGGTCCCTCACCCACCTGTAATGATCGTATGTTTGAAGATGGGCCTCCTAAATCTAAAGGTATGTCTTGTCATTTGGTAATTGAGTATTGGGTTTACTTATCATGGATTCTTATGGGTATGGATTGATGGGGGGATCTGGCGGAAAGGGTGTGTGCTCTTTTCCCCTTAATCTCTTTTGGTTATTACCCTTAGATATTAGCCCCGTGGAATCTCCTTTATTGACCATTTGGTTCTAGGGTGGTACTACTTAGAAAACCCAAACTTTGAGTGTGTGGTACCGCTCCTTTATCCAAATATATTACTCCCTTTCCACTCAATATACCTCATTCATAATTTCTCCCACTTGGGTCCACATTTCCATTCCGGATCCACATAGGGCCAGCCTCCCTATCCCCTTTCCCCTGCCTTGGGTCAGGCCTTGAATGATGCCCTAGAGGTCGAAGCAGTTAAAAGAAAAGAGAAAAGCATAGTTGGCCACATTTAATAGGAAATTATAACACCAAATGCAAAACATGGCAGGGACAAACTATTTAGCACGTGGGAAAATGCCAATACATGAGCTCTACCCCAATCCATGGTCATCAGCCTTGTTCCATAGGCCCTAGATGAGCCTCCTTTATCAATTAGGAACCCATGATTCTCCCAACTCCTAGAGGGCAATGAATTTCCCTACCTCAACGGAGTTAATCGATGTTATATCTCACACCATGCTCTAGTTCTTTCAGCCCTGAGTAGTTAATTAAACAAAAATCATAAAAGGCAAAAGGGATACAAGGAAGCGTGGAAAAATCAAGACTGGGGCACCTCATGTACCACGATTTCTACCTCCTACATATTACATACCCAGGTGTGGGCTTCCCCTTATCTAGTTACCCTTATGCCCCAATATGTGGCCCAGGACTTCCCTTCTCATTCCCTACTCCATGCCAATTATTTATCACTCGCCACCCCCATTAGAGGGATGTACCTTGGACATACTATCCCCATTAAGGGTTGAAACCACCTAATAAGGTACTTGGTTAACCTCCTTTGGAGGTTGGAGGCACTAGCACATGCCAAAGCCCACCACAGAAGGGCATGCCACTATGAAGAGCCCACTTTGTTGTCCATGATTTGTAAACTCTTTTACTCAATTATTTTAATGATTGGTTGTGCTGGAATCATAGGGGACACATTGGATCTTATATAGGATTACAGGTGGTTTCCATTTGGGTTTGGTCTCCCCATACGAGATCCTAACCCCCAAAGATCTACATTGGCACATATAGGGTGTGCATCAAGAGCCATTGGCCTCCACAGCAATGGAAAAAACTCCACATATCTTCATTGATGCTCAGAGACTACTAGTGATCCAATTTTGGGATGATGGTGATATTCTTGGTACATTATGCCCAACAGGCCCCCCACAGGAGCCACACACACTTGGCAGGTTTCCCAAGACTTGTATGATGTCATGACATCATTCATTCCACCACTCAGACCCTTGTAGAGGATCTATAGGCATCTTTGATTTATATGGAGACCCATGGGGTCATTTATGTGCCCTCAGACCCACTGGGGAGCATCACAGGTCTACTACTTGGAGAACAACGGGCCACCCTCTTGTCCATCATATTCTGAAGAATTTATTCCTCAATATGGCACTTCATGACATTATTAAGCCTTTGGATGGCCCCACGACAGGTGCATATCATTATTTGGCCCCTTGTGAGACTTATTTTTACACTTATGAGCTAGTTTGGTGGGCTTGTCACCAATAGGGGTTTTATTTGCACATTTTTTATCATTAGGGGCTATTAGACCCATAGGCTACTTTGAACTCCTTAGGAGGTTATATATTTATGTTAGATACATTCATTTGGATCATCGCTTGACTTGGGATCTCTCAAATCATAGAGAACTTCACATTTTTTCCTTGGAGGATATTTTTTGGAGATGCATGAACTTTGACGTATGGATTTGCGCTATTTTTCTTGTCTTGGAGCTTTGTCTTGCAAACGAAATGTTGGTTGGATATATTTTGTAGCATTGTAAGTAAATTTTGAAGTTTTTATTCTTGTTGCTACATACAGCGAATATTAGGGCTAGCTGTTGCATAATTGAAATGTGGAATTAAGCATGTTTTAGCTACTTTAATGTATGGGTCAATGTTATATGAATGAAACGTCCTAGAGATTGTTTGTCTCGATAAGCTTGCACCATTTTCTTTAAAGTACAAAAGCTTAAAGGTCACTTTTCTTTTCTTTCTCTCAACATTGGATGAAGCTGACTTTTCGAGCCTCCTTGATCAAGAAACCAAGTTCTTACTCATCATCATCCTTGACTCCATATCTCGAAGTGAATTAGGCACTGATCCCTAAAAAGGGTGGTCATCTTCTTCACCTTTTTCACCTTTTACCACTTTTTCCTAGGTCTAGCCCTCAAAGGTCACCTAGGGCATCAATTTCCCAAGGATTGACCCAAGGAAAAACTTTGATCTCCTACAGGCTAGTGTGTTGGTGGGTCCCCTACCTCTCCTCCAAATTTGAGGAAATTATAATAGTGGAATCTCCAGGAATCCCAAGCCCTAATTCTAGGATCAAATTATGCCTAGGCATCCCCAAGGCTAGACCTCAACATGATCAATTCAACCTTTTGAAGTAAATATTCATGTTTTGTTCTTTCCCTTCACCTTGTCTAGGATAGGAACATCATTAGTGGTTGCATTCCATCACTTGGCCCTGTGTGGTCCCACTTCTTAATAAAGATTACTTGTCAAGGACCATTTGGGAATCAAAGTTTCCCTAGTATTATAGGGATTGAGAGCCTCATCTATAAGCATATTATTTCTCCCTCAGCCCTCCAATCCTCACCCCTTACCCCTCGAGGAACAAGTCCCTTGCTTAAAGATCAAGCAAGTCCCAATCTACACTCCATCCTTGAGAAAACTTTTCCAAGGTCACTTCACACCTATCCATTGACATATACTTTACAATTGATCCCTACACTACCGAGACTCCTCCCATCGGTGAAATTCCATAGACAACAAGGAGAATTAGATGTGGGGATAGTGGGCTAAGTCTCCACCATTGCCCTTAACCTAGTAGTTTCCCTCTTAGGAACTGCTTTAGGTCCCCCACTAGTTTGAGCGGTAACATTTATGGCACCGTTTCTAGGGAGAAAGTAGGTCTACCTCCCTAGTGAATCATTGAGGAATTGATTCATTAACAACATTCTCATTATTCCACTGGAAACTTCACTCATTGTCAAAACCCCTAGTCTGCTTGAAGAAGACAACATTCCTACTAGGGTTGATGCAAGAAGGAACCATGAACCATCACATGGTGGCACCGCTCTCCTTCCTGAAATTTAAAAAGTAATTGGCCCCACTCTGAAAATGATAGATACTTCTGGCACTGAAAAAAACAATATGACCAAAAGTGAAAGACATTTGGTTAGTGTATTTTTTCCTTTCAAGTTGAGTAATGATCCCAAGCCATTACCTGAAAAATAAAACCAATGGTTTCCCAAGTTCAAAGGAGATGCCACTATGAGTGTCTGTGACTTTGTTGAGGAATTTTGTTTGCAACTGTCCCTTAGGATGATCTTTGATGAATATAGAATCATGATGTTGTTTGCTTTATCATTCAAGGGACAACATAGGAAATGGTACCTTAGTCCTCCCCCTGGATGCATTAGTGACTCTGATGAGTTTGAATACCTATTCATGAAAAGGTGGTCTTGCAATGCCTAGGGAACCTTCAACATCGAGAAGTTTTATCAAATATCCAATGGAAGGGAAGACCTTCGCGAATTCATTCAAAATTTTGATAGGGTCATACAGGATATCCCTGATCACCTAAAGCCTTTCGATGCCAACATCCTTGATAAGTTTTTCAAAGTTTTTGGGGGCCACCTAACCTATGCTTTAAGAGATAAGAAACCTTCCACATTGGCTAAAGCCAAAGAGATGGCAATAAAGGTGGAGGAAAACCTTTGTATCTCAAAAATGAATGTTGATGGCCTCCACAAAGCCAGAACTGAGCTAAGAAGGAGAAATCAAAGGATCAACATGAGGAAACCCTTATGGCTATCCTCAAGAAAATGGAAAATATTACCGAGGAAGTCCATTCATGAGATCGAATTGTTATGAACAAAATCACCACTTTGCAAAAAGCCCAAAAATCGAATTTTATTCCAAGGGGGAAGCCTTTTCCAAGAAAGCAAGGTGAAGAGTATAAGCCTAACTCATCTCAAGTCCCAAATACCTTGGCTCCAACCAATATAGTGGACTAAGATTCATCCTCTGAAGATAAGCCTGATGAGAGTGATGAGAGTGATGATGATGAAACAAATGAGCAAACCATCCTTGTAGAATCCTATATATTCAACATTATTCTTGGAGGTTCACACACTCATCCTCCCATCAATGAGGTCATAACCAAAGATGAGAAAGAGGAGCCTATTCTGAACACTGATGAGCATAGTGGAAGATTCAAAGGGGTCCAATATTCCTGAAGAGACAATAAAAAAGACCCCACAAACTTCAAAGAGCCTAACAAAGAGGACTATTTTCCCAAGAAAGATCCTCCCAAAAATTTCCCCTCTAAAGAGTCCCCCAAAGAGAAAGTCCTTTCAAGAAATCCTCTAAAAAAGGATTCCCAAACTAAAGTTGAACCAAAAAAGGGCCCTCAAAATGGAGAAAGCACCAAAAAGAAAGAAAAGGGAAAACATGTTGAGCTTAATAATGACATTGATGTTGCTATTGGAAAGATGATTGTATTTGTCCCTCTAAATGAGATTACCAAACTTCTCGAAAAACAACAAAAAATTAAGAAGTCCTTGGGTTTTGAAGAGGAAGAGTTACCTAAAGACTTGCAAAACATTCACATTCCAGATCGTAACCCTGGACACGAACCTTTTATGTTATGCTCATTTTGGCTATCAATAACCTTTATCTCCATAATTGTATGCTCAACTCAGGGGCTTCCACAAACATCATGCCTTTAACTATTATGAAGCAATTGGGTCTCAGCATCACCCAGCCATACAAGAAGGTGTGTGGATTTAACTCCAAACCTGTGGAAGTGGAGGGTCTCATTAAGGACTCTCTAGCTAGGAACCCCGACATATCCCTTCTAATGGGCATCGTTTTCATTGATATTCCTGATGTGTGGGGGATGTTGCTATCTAGGAAATTGGGATCCACTGTTGGGGGTCGTGTTCAAATGGATCTGTCATATGCTACCATCCTTCAATTCGATGGGACACCTTTCATGCTTCATAGAGAACCTACCTATCTATCCCATGTAATTGAGCCTAGTCCCTATTATTAAGCACATAACACCGATAAACCTTCTCCTATTCTCCCTTCACAAGAGGTTTGTATCCTTAAAACACCAAGCCACAAACAAATCAAAAGGTGGAAACTAAAGAAAGAAAACAAAATAGGGGACTTGGTCTTAGTGGATGAAGAGTTGGCTCCTGTCAAGATTCATGGGAAAGTTGGGGATGACTATTACTACATTGCCAAACTCAATGATGAAATTTGACCTCAACCGGTCAAGATAAGTCGCATCATTCCTTTCCTTAATACTGACTCTGTACTATATGCATGTTAGGGTAAGATGCATTGCATGATAATTTTTTCATTATAATTAACTGCATATGATGTTTCTCATGATAGATTAGATTACATTTAGGTAAAAAAAAAATGCATATTTTATTTTTTGTTTGTTTATGGGCTAACATTAAGAATGGGTGATCATAAGAGACCGTGAAAAATATGTTGCCCCGTGGCTTTGATCTCTGACATGCACTGATAACAGGCCTACGGTGACCAAGAGATTCTTGGAGTTCTCGTGACCTCTCGTTCGAGCATCCTTTTCCACTTCGAGGGAGATCACATCCCAGTTGGAGCAAGATGTTACCCACCACTTCGTGGGTCATATCCCCAGGAGAATTTTTTCTCCATAATGAGTCTCAGCCGGCAGCCAGCAACCTCTTACAACCTCCTACTAGCTCATTGTGTCATTTCTCTGCCACCCGAGCCAGCCATGTGGTCCCTCACCCACCTAAATTAATCGTATGTTTGAAGGTGGGCCTCTTGAATCCTTGTATGTCTTGTCATTTCGTAATTGAGTATTGGGTTTACTTATCATGGATACTTCTGGGTATGGATTGATGGGGGGATTTGGCGGAAAGCGTGGGCTTAGTTTGTGCTCTTGCCCCTTGATCTCTTTTGGTTGCTAACCTTGGATCTTAGTCCCATGGGATCTCCTTTACTGACAATTTAGTTCTAGGGAGGTACTACTTGGGAAACCCTGACTTTGGGTGTGTGGTCCCACTCCTTTATCTACATATATTACTCCCTTTCCACTCACTATACCCCATTCATCATTTCTCCCACTTCGGTCCACATTTCCATTTTGGGTCCACAGAGGGCCAACCTCCCTATCCCCTTGTCCCCACCTTGGGTCAGGCCTTGAATGATGCCCTGAAGGTTGAAGCATTTAAAGGAAAATAAAAGAGCATAATTTGCCACAATTAACAAGAAATTGTACCAAAAAATGCAAAAGATGGTCGGGACAAAATAATTAGCACGTGAGCAAAAGCAAATACATGAGCTCTACCCCAATCCATGGTCATCACATTAGTTCCATAGGCCCTAGATGAGCCTACCTCAAAGGGTGTAATCACTATTATATCTTACACATCATACTCTTGTCCTTTGAGCCTAGAGCAGTTAATTAAAGAAAATTCATAAAAGGCAAAAGGCATATAAGGAAGAGTGGAAAAATCAAGACCGGGGCACCTCATGTACCACGATTGCTCCCTCTTATCTAGCTACCACTTATTTATCACTTTCCACCCCCATTAGAGGGATGTACCTTGGACATATTATCTCCTTTAAGGGTTGAAATCACCTAATAAGGTACTTCCCTAACCCCCTTTGGAGCTTGGAGACACTAGCACATGCCAAAGCCCACCACGGAAGGGCATGTCATTGAAGTTCCCACTTTGTTATCCATGATTTGTAAACTCTTTTACCCGATTATTTTAATGATTGGTTGTGTTGGAAGCATAGGGGATGCATTGGATCTTATATAGGATTACAGGGGGTTTCCATTTTGGTTTGGTCTCCTTATACGGGATCCTAACCCTCAAAGGTCTACATTGGCACATACTGGGTCTGCATCGAGAGCCACTGGCCTCACCAACAGTGGAAAACACTCCACAAATCTTCATTGGTGCTCAAAGTCTACTAGTGATCCACTTTTTGGATGATGGTGATATGATTAGTACATTATGCCCAGCAGCCCCCCCACAAGAGCCCCACACACTTGGCAGGTGCCCCAGGACTTGTACAATGTCATGACAACATTCATTCCACCATTTGGACCCTTGTAGAGGACCTACAGGCATCTATGATTCTTATGGAGACCAATAGGGTCATTTATGTACCCTCAGACCCACTGGGAGCACCACAGGTCTACTACTTGAAGAACAAGGGGCCACCACCTTTTCCATCATATTCTGAGGAAATTATTCCTCAGTATGACACTTCATAACATTATTAAGCCTTTGGAAGGCCGCACGACATGTACATATTATTATTTGGCCCCTTCTGAGGCTTATGTTTACACTTATGAGCTAGTTTGGTGGGCTTGTCACCAATAGGGGTTTTATTTGCACATTATTTTATCATTAGGGGCTAATGTAGGCCCATAGGTGTTAAAATTGGCAACAAGGGCCAAACTCCATGTCGATCAACTTATTTATGGCAACTAATATTTTTCTTGGACTCCTCTCATCAAGAGGTGTAGGCTTGATCTAAATATCATCTGATTCAATAAGTATCCATGGAGATATGAATTTATTTGTGTTATGGGACAATTTGTCAAGGTCAGCCAACAACTAAACTGCCCTCACTTGTGCTCCACATTTTGGTATAAATACAAGTGCCTTGCAAGTCATTTGTACACACAACTCTCTTGAGATTTCTTCTTCTCCACTTGTTTTGGTTTTAGTGGAAACAAGAATCTCTAAGGAAAAAACACAGTCATAGATGCAATCCTAGAGGATGATGCCCTAGCCGCAGAGGGTGGTCTAACCGCAGTCCAAGAGAGGAGATCTCGCCGCAACAAAGAGGCTCCTTCACAGCCTAAACCTGCTCCTATATGCTACCCTAATCTACCCTAATACACTGCCTAAAGGATGCCCTAAACCGTTGTCATGAGGAGGCCTTAAATGTGCCCTAGTGCCAGATCTAAGGAAGGGTTACAACTGATGCAAAATGTGCCCTAGACGCAGGTATCATCACAGCGAAAGAGACTTCTAACACAGACTTAAAACACAGTCATCTTAGCTAGCTATTAGGCCTAGTTTGAGGGCTAAACGCATGATGATTGTGACATGTTTTGAGGACTGAATGTTGTTGTGCTAGGCCATATTCCATAGCACCACATCTGGGCTAAGGGTTGTCATATGCCCTAAGGCAGCAACGCATCTAGGGAGGGGTTCTATTAAGGTATGACGCAGTCCTTCAAAGGCTGTTTGGAATTATGTTGGAGAATCGAAGGCTACAGCCATATGAAAGTTTGAGCAGCAAGTTTGATGTTGCTATGTGAGGATACGTAGGACTCTCTTAACATGAAGGTTGTCCACCTAGTATTAGAATGACTTCCAGTGTAGCATATAGAGAATCCTCTTAACAGTGAACTATGCAGCAAATGATAAGATATGACAGTGTTAGAGCAGCATGGTGTGGAACGCTGCTATAGCATGACAGACATCATAAAGAAGTGTAGTACAACATGTTGTGTGATGGGTAACAAAGTGAAACGCTGTGATAAAAGGAGTGGTAGCATGATGAAGGTGACATGGTGTAGTATGGAGAAGAAATAGTACAACAATGCTAATAAATATGACATTTGTGACATCGCAACAATTGCAGCAAAGTAAATAGGACAACTCTGACATGGCAATGAGTGTAGCAAAGTAAATAGGACAATCGTGACATGGCAGCAAGTGCAGCAAAGTAAATAGGACAGTTGTGACATGGCAACAAAGACACATGGGACAGCAATGCAGCATAAGGTGCATCAGTATGATGGGCACAGCATGGTCATAAGGTCCAGCATTGTGATGATGGGTGCAGCATGATGACAAGATGTAGCACAATGATAGGTGAAGGAGTCACCTTGGAGAATCAGTTGAAGCAGCATGTATTCAACTTATCTCAAGTATCATCTTCTTAGAGATGATCTATGCTCTTATCTAGATAAGTCAAAGTGTTGACTTATGTTGTAAATGTACTCTCTCTCTCTCTCTCTCTCTCTCTCTGTTGAGCTATTAAAGAACATATAAGAAGAATTGACCAAGGGCTTCCCCACATTGGGGTTTGTCCTTGGCTAGCGCCACATCTTGTGTCCTCTTGTCTTGGCTTGTCTTCTATGATTTATGTTTATGTTCTATCTGCAATTTACTTTAATGCTGATGTGATTTCTAATCTGTAAAATATATTGAGCTAACTGTGAAAATTGAAATAAATTTCTCTAAGCATAGAACATACTTAAAATTAACATGGTATCAGAGGTGAGGTGAAGACAATGCCCAAGAAAGAGTGAAAGAGCAATCACCGAAGACAGTTGGAAAATGAAAAAAGGATCAATGGATTCTTCATCCCTCTTCAAAATTTGCCAAGGGTGAATTCGAAGTAGAGAACATTATCAGAATGGCGCAATAGAAGTTTCTGATGACCTACCTAAAGACCGCTTCATTGGGAAGTCCGGATCTAAGGCTGGAAAGAAAGACAGATGCCTTGTTTGTAATAAGTTCAGCCATTATGCGAAGGAGTGTCTGAATGGCAGGGACACATCTCTTGATGAAGATAACAATCATTCCAGGGACATCTTCAATGATCGAGGGAATGACAGGTAATGCAGTTCATCAAGGAAACGACCGACTCTTCAAGAAAGAAAGGAACCCTAGACATGAAGAATCAAATGTTGTTTCTGATAAGATAAGAAGCATTATCTTGTATTGGCCTTCTCCTTCAGATTATTTGGGAATCTAGCTTATTGATTGTAGTGCTTCAAGGCACTTCATCGGATAGGAGGGTTCTCTCTCTAATTTAGCAGAGATGGAAACAATCGTGGGATTATACTTGGAGCTGATGCCACTTATCTCGGAAAGGGTGTAGGGAATGTTACCCCTCAATTGAATTCATTTACAAGAATCTATTTTGTGTACCTGATCGCAAGAAGAACCTGGTGATCATTTTGGAACTGGAAGTCAAAGGTTTCAGGGTGGCATTCATTGATGGAAAGGTACGTATTTGAAAATGGATTTTTTCGCAGATGCTTTTGAGTTCAAGGTTGTATCAAGTTGCAAGAGGTCCATTGGGGATCATGTCAGTTGTCACATCTCATCTATAGCATTGAAGGTCTACTTATTATGGGGCCCTACTCGATATGAGTCAGATGGTGACAGGGATGCCTAAATTCAAGAGCATGAAGGTACATGTCTAATATGTACACGAAGGAAAATCTTACAAGGGGACCATTCCCCTCATGTAGTAGGTCCACAGGTTTGGAACAACCCAAGGGGTTTGAGATTCATGATGAGGAATCCCATGTATGCAGGTGGAAGAAATCCCTTTATGGCTTGAAGCAAAACACCCCAGGCATAGTATGAGAGGATTGATAACTGTCTGATGAAGCTGAGATTCACTAGGAGTAAAGTCGATCCAAACCTTTGCTTGAAGGTTGTGGATGATAGACCTCTTTTCTAACAGGTACAGACCCTCTCATTTGCAGAAGTAAGAGGGAGTAGGATTCCGGATTTGGAATGGTAAACTGCAATCCCATGACTACCTCGAGGATCTTAACTTTCAGAAGTTATATGGTAGTGATGTCGAACCGGATTTGGGAAATGCCTCTGAGTTTCATAAACTCATTCACGTTGATGTTCTTGGTGAAATTCCATCGAGACATATGTTTTGCAGTTAGCATGATGAGATCATATATGGTTGAGCCTCACTATATTGGTGCCAAGAATCTTCTGAGATATCTTTGGGGCACAACTTCTCATGAATTGAGATACATTGCCGGAAATGTGAAGTTGCATGATTATTTGAATGTTGACTGGGCAAGCAGTGTGGAGGATCGCAAGATCACTTCTAAGTGTTGGTTCTCTTTGGATTCTGCTTCGATATCATGGATGTGCAGGAAGCAGAAGTCAGTTTCTATAAGCATTGTTAAGACCAAATACTACGAGTATGATCTCGTGTGAAGCTTCCTGGTTGTGGAAACTCTTCAGCGAGCTATTTGTACACATAATGGATACCACTGTGATCCTTTGCGTCAACCAGGGGGGGGATTCGATTGTTGAGCAATCTCATATTTTATGATTGCTCTAGCATATAGACATCAAATACTACCTTATCTGGGATATGGTACGTCAATGAGCAAGGAGGCTCTATCGCATTGAGACTGATGTACAGGTCGCAGACATTCTATCAAAGCCCCGAGGAAAGGTCAAATTTGTGACTTTCCCGGACGACTTGGATTCATTGAGAGACCTTCTTATGAGGGTCCTGCATGATGCATGCATCGAGCTCTGGGAGTTCCGAGGAGCTTGGGGTACTGCTTGGAGCAACAAGCGACCACGGGGCGACTCACCCTCCCCAAATGGTGCACTGTGTACAGGGTGAATGGCTCAACCTTCCCCTGTGATACCCCGAGGCAACTTAGGGATAGGATGAATGGTTCTCATGTCGAGGCATCCTACCCATGCAGTCTGGGACTCATGGGAATTACCTCTCATATGGCTAATGAGCAGGGAAATGGGGTTAGGGACCTATTGAAGGCCTCAAATTTCTGTTGCCCCAACATGGGGGATAACCACCCGATCCGAACCTTAAGACAACTCCTTTTTCGTTTAAAGTGGTGGTTCCGACTAGGGATAATGGGACCAATTTCCCAGTGTGGGCTTTAAGATGAGAGTGGGTGGTTCATGAGTGTTTGCAATAGAATAATGATAATCTAAATGACCTATTCTATCATGCAAATATTCTAAATAACTTATTCTAATATAAACCCAAGTATTTTTGTGTGGTATGCGATCTACAAAGATATCTTCTTAATATGTGATAATAAATATTAATCACGCATAAACAGATACGATAGTGTATAAGATAATTTATTTGACTAAATAGTTAGTCAAACAAATTTATAAAATATATCATATATATGATGAATTATATATATGAAATTAACAATTTCAGCTAAGCATCATACAATAATGCAATTAACGTTTAACAGAAAGAATAAATCTCACATACAATTCATGAAAGTAAAGTGTTGTCACTAATTAAAAAACAACTAAATCAATCATACAAGATAATAGTACCATATGTGCGAATTTCTGCACGTTTAACTAATGACATGGATCTACTCCTTTCTTCAAATCAAATTATATCCCAAGAACACAATAGTGCATCAACAAAGGAAAGTAGTCTGATAGCTAAATAAAACGATCACGCTTTATAATTTCACCAAAGCATTCACAAACTTACAAAAGTGAATTATTTGCAAATGTTTTTCATAAAATTATAGACCCTTCTCTAAATACATTAGAAGGGTATAAATATTATTCTAACTAATGTGCAAAAATAGATTATACAAAAATTTGAGGAGGTTTCAAACAACCTTCCTCCTAACTAGTTAACTAACTCTAAAAATAAACAGTGACTTGATGAGCAGAACTAAGATGATGGTTCGCTGTCTACCAGCTTGTCCTTCAAATCGCATATATTGGTCATCAGTTTGAGTTGAGGAGGTGCCCCAAAATGTGTCCTCAGCTGTCCTACGAAAATCACATCGGTGAGAGGTGGCAGCATCCGTTGAGTCGAATGAAGTGAGCAGTTAAGGGTCATGATTTGGCTATGTAGCTTCACAAGGTATTGCCAATACGACTCCCATTTGGTCTTGGTCTTTGCGATTTCTTCCCTTTGATTCTCTGCCTTTTCCTACCAGTTTTTATGCAAAGTACCTAAATCAGGCATTTCTTTTAGACTATCTTCCTTTAGCAGGATGGTGACAAACAGAGGGTGGTTCACCGCCTTGATTATATTCTTCGATACCCCAGCTTCCCTTGCTACTGCTAGCTCAACTTGCTTGATTCTCACGTCCTAATCTGTGAAAAGGATGTCTTTGTGTGTCTCCTCAATTTCAGGCAAACTGGCTTTCCTTTCGTCTTCTGTTTCCTGCCATTCGATGAACTCTGAGATTTTGACGTTGACATCAATAAACTCAGTTCTCTAGTCGATCGCCTTATCTGTTAGTTGGTCGCTAGTGATTAGATAAGGATTAATGTGTGACATCTTTTGGCAGAAGTGCTCTTGTTGTTTCACTAGGAGGGAATTTAGTTCCAACGCCTCTTTAACGAACTCCACGGTAGTAGGAACATCCTTATATCTTTCCATGGCTTGCTACAATTCTTGGAGTTGCATATTTTTAGTCGATATATCGGATTTGTGGCTTATTTTCAAGACCTCCATGCTCTGTTGCAATTGGGCAAGCTACTCAGCTGCTTGCCTGTTCACACTTTATTTCTCTAATTTAAGCTGTTGTTCGAGCTATGCAATCCTCTCCTCCTTTTCTCTCAACAAAGTAGAGACTTCAGCGGCTTTTCCCATGGTGTCCGTTGCATATGCTCCCATGAACTATGACAATATAATTAAGTTCTCAGCTGGGTTGAAAGGAATGTCCCTTCAAACTATGTCCATTGGCTCGTTTCTAGGTAGGAGCTCAGGTGTTTCTACCCTTTTCCTTTTTCTCTGTCTTCTTACTACAGCCTTGTGGAGCAGGTTATAGAACACATCAAGTGGAGGGATTTCGATCACTTTCAAGACGATCTCTGATGTGGGTAGAGAAGGGATAATCTCAGTCTACCGGGATGTTGTCGCCTGCTCATCCATAGACTTGGCTTCTGTATTCTCCTGAATATGCAAAGGAGTTTGACACTCCATTGTCTCTTGGGTATCCATCATTTTGGGAGTGTATTGCAATTTCTAATTAAACTGATCCCACTATTGCTCCAAACTACTGCTTTTGACCTCTGAATTGATTTCTTTAGGTGGGGTGCTCATAACTTGTTTCTCAGCTGACTTCCTGCTGGACTCTGTTGTATTATTTGTGTCTTGGGGCTTCCCCGTATTTGATGTTTTCTCAGTATTCACTTGAGATGCTATGCGAGAACTAGGTCCTTCACTGTTAACAATCACACTTGGTGTAGGCTTATAATCGATCTTCAACAAGTGCATTGGGATTATTTCAAGCCTTTCATTTCTGAATTCCCGAAATCTTTCAAAATTTTCAAGACTCAAGTTCTCTTTATCCCATTCAAACGCTTATTCGAAGAACTCGACTAACTGTAACAGGTCTTCAAAATCGTTATCCTCATGGTTGAATGGCTTGTGCTTTACCGCAGTAGTGATGTTATGTGCTACCTTGTCTAGATCAAATTGCATTTTTGGCAATGTATGAAGCCTGAGGGCTTCCATGTTTACTAACTCCTTAATGGCATGATTAAAATTTGCTAAAGCAAAAGAACCGCACTTGACAAGAAAACAGGGCCATAATAACTTCTTGTTTTCCTTGAGGACTTTAGTTAGGCCTTTTCCCATGGTCTGATAGGCGATTTCCCTTACTAAACATTTATCATAAACATACAAAGAAAGGAAATGTGGGTCAACTATGCTACCAAAAACCCTAATGTAGGTGAACCATTCTTCAATAAAATATTTTCCGACAGATAGAAGGTTTGTTGTGGCTTCTTTGGAAAACATGGGGGCTTTCTTATTGAAAATTATTTGATGTAGGGGCAAAATAACACAATGAGATATTTTATAGAAATGGGGTATATAATGGGATTCTCATATTTTCTTATGACTGAGATGGAGAGGGTAGGGGTCTTGTAAGGTCCATTTCCAACCCATGGTCGGAAATGTAGTGCATAAACAAATGGCGTCCATAATGTAGGCACTAAAATAGAATGGGGGAAGGTTCTCTGGAGAGGAGACTCTCTTATGTCGATATTCGGTAATGATGGTGGCTAGGTTATCAGATAGGATAGTGGCCCAATTCACGATGTGGGAATTAACCAAGCATCAACCAGAGGAATCCATTCTATGGAAAACTTAGAATTATTGGGCAACCCATATAGTCTACGTAACATAGCAGCTGCATAGTTGTAGGGGTTTGCCAAAGAGGCTATAACATACATACCCAATTTGTCAAATTTGAATTTGTTGTCCAATACTCTCCAGCCCTGAATCAACTTGAAGGGGTCTGGGTTCTTCTTTGCGAAGCTAGCCATGTATGTCTTATCATATCTATCTTGAGGATCATGTATATGGTACATTTTCTTCATGTCCTCTTGTCTGAATGATCCCATGAGTTCCTTTCTTGAATTATTGAATTGCCTATCTTCAATGGTGAGGTTTTCGACCACCCACCTAATCATATCCATGTATGGGAGTATTTTAGCCCTCGCTCCTATCCTATGGAGGAAAGAACATGCAGCATCCTTGAATTGAAGCCTAGATGGTCTTGTTGAGTCAGGTGTTGCTCTTGTGACACAATCTTGGGACGCTCGTCCTCAAGCCTATTGTATATGACCTCCCAAGTTGTTGCTCCTCCATTAGCGTCGCAAACTGTATCACAGAATATGGGAACCATCTCTGTAAACTCGGATTCAGCAATGCTCTACTTTTTCTGTTTCTACATCACCTTCCTCAATGACATGTCTTTTGTAGCTTCCCTCAAATGGACAAGATATATCAAGAGAGACAATATCAGGAAATTAAGATTGAAATCTTTTCTAAAATGACTTTGGATCATGAGAAAGGTTTAATGAGATACTCAACATTAACTACCCATAACTTGGAAAATGATTAGCTTTGCTCGGGCTGCTAAATATTTATTAACATGTCAACTCATTTGTTTTTGTATTTAAAACGCAATTATTTCACATGTTTACCACTCTTATTCGCACATCGCAACCTTTAAATGGATACAATATAGTGTTGTGCTTTCTATAAGGTGAAATGTGATTGTGATTGCCTCAATATCGCATTTCGTAAATCGTTAATGGGCGTTGTAGTGGCATAGCTTAACTACTTATGAAGTTTGCGAAGTGCGATTTGCGAAATGACAAGGTGCTTATAATTGGGATATCATAGCGAGAAGTTTGATCACGCATCGCAAATTTTTAAAAGTGTTTTATGATTATCACATGGAAAAGCGTGATTTGTGATTTGTGATGAGGACCTCATCCTTGGGTTGTTTTTCAAGATTTTTCAAGGCAATTTCTTAGAGTTAGGTTTTATTATCCTAAGACCAAAAATATAAAAAGGGATCCCCATTTATATCTCTAACCTTTTCTATTGTTATTTGTAAATGGGGGGGTTGTTTCATAGTACAACAATTGGCAATTCACTTGGGAGAACCAACTATCTCTTAGTAGTTTCCTAAAATTTCTAAGACTTTCAAATTAATTAGAGTTATAGGAATAATAATAATATGACTTATAAAGTAACAACATTTCTCTAGAATCATCATCACTTACTCAATCTATTTATTCAACTACTTTACTCTTGTGATGATATAAATACAAATGTTTGCATCAGTCAATAATAAGAGTTAAAGTGATATAGCAGGTATTTTCTACAGATTAGTTTTTGGTGTTAACTCATTTATCACAGATAGATCCTTTGTTGCCAATAGGCGTTCATAGCCTCAACGGGGTTATCTTTTAACCAACAATGATTCATTATCCCCATCTGAAGTAATTTTCAAATTTCAAAGTGATATTCACTTTCTTTGAATCTCACTTGGATCTTGTCCCTTTTTCCTTTTGAATATAATCTTCTTTTTTAGGTTTCTTAAAAGACATCGTCTAGGTTTGGTAACCTATTAATGACAATGGCATTCACTGGTTGTAACTAAAATGAACAAGATGGCTCTTGATGAGACCCCTTGTCTTCTGATCGATGAGATCATTGACTATTACCCTGTTTTGATATGCAGTGTTGGTAATATTAGTTTAATTATTTCCCTATGACCATGGTAAACAAGCTCATAATGAGACTTTTTATCTTCTAATTTTTGTACATTTTAGAATTACACTCTGAAAAAAGGAAAATTTTATCTGATGGGGTGAATCATTCGCTCTTTTGAGAGTTTTAGATGATAATGATAGAGTTTTAAGATACTGATCTGCAGAAAGTCATTACTAGGTTAAAGATTCTTTTTTTGACTGATAACAAAACATTCAAACTCTAAAAAGGTAAGAGTTTGTTCAAAGAATAAACATTTTTTAGCAAGATCAAGTTTTTCCAAAAAAATCAGGTTTTCTTTGGTACTCAAATGTCCTAATTATTTCTTTTAACTTTTACTTACTTATTATAGAAGCGAAAAATCAGAAATATTATCAAAGATTTTATTTTGAAAAGTCAAAAGTAAATACCACTTAAACTTTATTTTCCTAAGAAATTTAAAGGTGGTATGATACAAAATTGGAAGAGGCTATCTTCTAAGAAAAGTATTTTTTCAAGATTTGCCCATTAATGGGCAAAGAATCCTTCTTTCCTGATAAGTCTTGTAAAAGAAATGTTGATTGTCCAATTTTCTCTATAATCTGAAAATGGCCAAGCCATAGTCTTTCAAATTTGGTATGTTTACCTTTTTCCTCATGTGCCTTGTCCCATTTCAAAACCAAATCACCTACTTCAGAAGTTTTTTTACTATCAAAGGTTGTATCAAAAGAGGCTTTGACTAATTGTTGATGATGGAAGTGGGTTTCTTTGGCCTTTTCTCGTTCCTCTTCAAGGTTAAGAATCTAAAATTGTCTAACTTGGAGAGTGTTATCACTTCAGGAAAAAATTTAAATTTTGGGCATCAATTTTATAAAAAAAAAAATTGTCAAAAATTAGGATGTTTATGGCTTTGTTTTTAGACCGAGAAGGTAGATATAGTTTCTTCAAATCACTGGTCCAATTGCTCCTGAACGACGCAACTCAAAGTGGGCAACGTGAGCAATTATTTACGCTGCCTCTACTTAAACAAGTGCCAAATCTCAGAAATATCTTATCAGGATGGATGAGATGATGTGTCGGATAGGATCAACAAATTCACTGGCTTATTAGAGAGATTTGGCATTTGAACAGGGACCACATGTGGATGTTTTCTGGGCCAATTTCTAGAAGTGCGACAAGTGTTGCATTTTTTCAAAATAATCAGCGAAGTGTGGCATGGTGGTGGATCACTTTTAGTTGTTGTGTCATTTTCCTGTGTGTTTGGGACTTGCTTCGTATGTACAACTGAATGCCATTCTCATTCCTATTCCCATTCCCATGGCTCCTCTGCATGGCATTTGGCTGTTACCGGCATTAGCGACATCACCGCCAGTCCTACTCCTCCTCACAGGGCCTCGGGCCTCCAGATGGGAGGTCAAGGTCGCTGACTATTTCTCCGGCATTGCCACCGCCAATTCCAATGGGGCCACTGGATTTTCTAGAAATAGAGGCAGAGTTAGCGCCAAATCTGTAATCGAGGCTTGTGCTCTGGCAGTCTCTGGACAGCCCTTTGAGGTCTTCTATTATCCCCGTACTAGTACTCCTGAGTTCTGTGTTAAAGCCAAGTCTGTGGATGTTGCACTCAGGATTCAATGGAGTCCCGGGATGAGGTTTAAGATGCCCTTCGAGACTGAGGACTCTTCAAGGATCAGCTAGTTTATGGGTACCTTTTCTTTTGTACAGTTTGCAGACCCTGTTCTTTGGCCTAATTCGCCTTGGCGCCTTCTTCAGGTAACATGGGATGAGCTAGATATATTACAAAATGTGAAAAGAGTGAGCCCATGGTTGGTTGAGTTGGTTTCCAATATGCCACCAATTCAAATGACTCCTTTCCCTTTACCAAAAAAGAAGCTAAGGGTTACTCACTCTCCAGATTTACAGCTTGAAGGGCAAGGAATCATGGGGCTTCAGATGAGTACAGTCAGCAATAACCTGCTAAGGCCGATTCATCCTTGGCATGGTTTTTCAGACAGTGTTCCTGTGGGCATCCAGGGAGCCAGGCATGATCGCATTTATGGGATCTCTTTATCAGATTTTTTTTTAGTAACAAAGGTCAAAAGCGGTTGTTCTTCAAGCATCCATCTCACCAAGAGCAGGGGGTTATATCGAGCCGTGTCTCCACAGATCTTAACATAGGAAATTCTCCACGGAATGATGGCTCTGGTATGCAGAGTAGCCCTTCTTCATTCTTGACAGCAAGAAATTCATCACAAAATGAACAAAAAACAAGTAGTGGGTCGGGTAGTAGCTCAACCACAAAAGCCTCATCCTTTCTGCTGTTTGGAAAGCCAATACACGCAGCACCATCTAATAAATCTTACAATCAACAGAAATCCGGATTGAGCTCCTCAGATGGGGCAGCTTTTCACACGTTTACTGAGAATGGTTCACCAGGGCTAACCAGTGACACCTCAAGTAATGGAAATCAAGAAGCTTTAGAAAGGATGCAAAAATTGATCACAGGAGGGAGAGATGGGACTAAATTATCTGAAAATTATGGGTTACGACTTTCCAATGGGGAGAGCCTGGATTTTGCAGGAACCAAGGGTATCAGAAGTCTTCAATGGTTTAAGGATCAGGCTTCGACTCTAAAGCTGGAGAAGGATAAACTAGAAAATACATTTGAAGACAGCATCGTTCATTGTAAAATATTCAAAGAGACTGAAGAAGTTGGTCGAACTCTCGACCTTTCATTGTTTTGTACATATGAGCAGCTCTATGACAGGCTGGCAAAGATGTTTGGTATTGAGGAATCAGAGTTGTCAAATCGTGTCCTCTACAAAGGTTTGGACGGATCTGTGAGGCATGCTGGAGATTTCTTGGGATGAACTCTATTACAGTACGGACAATTGGATATAGTATCTTTGCTGCAATCTTCAACATTGGATGGGCTGCTACTCAAGTCTCTCACATGGCAATGGTGCATCACAGCAAATTCTACTAGTAGGGTGGCTCTCAGCAGTTATCGTAATGCTTTTACCATGGTTGCAAACCTTTTACTTTTTGCAATTGCATTCATCGTGTTCAAATTTATATCAGGCAATGATTTTGTTGCCATTGAGAAACAGTATCGCTGGATTTCAGTTTTATCAATCATTATTGGCAGCCTTTTTGTGATCATATTTCATCTTGGGGTTAAAGAGCCGAGGTTGCAACATCACAAAGAACCGAAAAGTTTGAAAAAGATTTCATGGTTTTACTGGTTCAAAAAGGTTTTATATTATCAGGTTGCTTTGGTTTATATGCTTGCTCGAGTTATAAAAAATGTTTCACAGGCTCTACTTGCTTTTCACCTTATAGATGATCTACATATGCATGAGTCCTCTAAGGCTGTGGTGCCTGCTATTATTTACATTTGCAGCTTCATGGCCTCCATATTTTTGCAGGAGTTAAAATGGACTGGATATCGACCTAAAGCCTTTTTCACAGTGGGTGCAATTCTATGGATGTTTTCTGGGGCTACAATCTATCTTCTGCCAAGTAGTATATGGAGCTACATATATTTGATATCAGTAGTTATTGGTGTGGGCAACGCATTAATCATGGTAACTGCAATCAGCATGGAAAGTATTTTGGTAGGCAAAGATCTTCGTGGATGTGCATTTGTTTATGGTTCACTGAGTTTCTACTTCTGTGCGCCTTCAAAAGATCAAGTCTCAGGTACCTGTTGAAATTGCCCCTGTTATTAAAACTCTGTTCACTATTCTAAGGAATGTCATGGATCGTTTAAATGAAACTAAATCCAGTTGCTTGCGCAAGGCTGATCCTATATTTCAATGATCCATTCCAAAGTATTAAGTTGTTCTACAAAGGAGAAGTCGTTGTTCTTGTGTGTACTGGGGGTAGATTCTCGTGTTTCTACAGCAGCTGCAGCACTAAGACACCTTGAAAATTCACCTCCTTGTCATATTGCATCATTTGAAGATATAGCAAAGTCAGCGGGAAGAATTTCCTTAAGGCAATGACACATCAAGTAAGGTTTTGTTTCAGATTTTGATGGTCTTCCTTGGTATAATCTTTCTTGAAGAATTATACATTTCCATTCAGTTTTGAGAGGCCTCGGAGCAGTTGAAAGAATGTTTAAATAGCAAGAGGCCCAAAATAGCAAAATTTTGGTTTGAAACTGTTTTTTTGAAATCACACAGCAATTTCGTAGCGCGCTACGAAACTGCTGAAGCTAAAACAATCTAATATCAGACAGCTTAAAGGCGGTCTTATCTTCACAAATGGAAAACAGTGGACAGCACATCAATAAATCAGGTTTCATAACAATGGACAACACATCAAAACGTGGCCACCATCATATTTTGAGGGACAACAACAAAAAACCGACTTATGAAGATTCGAAGACCATAAAGCCGAGAAGCAAGGACAGTCTCCTAATTTTTCTGAACAGTGAAGAAGATACAACATCCAAGGTCAACATGGAGCATTAAACACCCATCTCCGCCAAACTGAAAGAGAACCAGACGTCAAAGAAAGAAATCATCTTAATTAAGGCCATTATGCATGTAATATGGAGTTAGAGTCATAGTTGATTTAGAACTCTTTAAAACTCCAGTCAGCACTTTATTGCATTTAATAGTTAGTTAAACAGCTGATAGGTGTCATTAGAGATAGTTATCGAGTTATCAATTCCCCTCATGCTGGAGGAGGAATCTCGATCAGTTAAAATAAGAGCTCTATATATAGCTGAAACAACAAGGTAATCAGGGTTGGAAATTTGATAGCAGAAGTACTGTTTTAGCTTATGTAAAGACCATTTTCAGTAATATAAATGATCTGCTTTTCTTCTCAGGATTCATGAAGGATTTGTCATGTTCAGAATGTGTGAGTTGTTTTGTTCTTTCCTTAATGTCTTTTTACAGTTGCATGGATGCATAATCACTCAGAATTCATTGATTGTGCTCTAACTTCCTGTATGCATGTGTGAATTTTGGTTTTATGTAAGTTGTATTCTGAACATTTAAATGCTAAGTGCCCTGACTTCTATGTAAAGGTAGTGTCATTGTTTACTGAAGTATGATTGACTCCAGAGGCCCAATGGAAACTTGTGTAATGTTTATCCAGCCTTTATATTTGTCCATGTTGTTACATCACAAGAGTTAGCCATCTTATCATTAATCAAAATCAATAACCCTTTTGAGAGAGCCCTCTCAGGCTAAGGAGGCTAAGCCTTAGTCAAAAGCTTGGTTTGAAATAGTTACTTAGAGTCGACCTGACCAGCAGCCTATCAGGCATGATTTTGAGATAACATTTTGGTGCGTCTGCCGGGAGTCTCAAGATTACTCATTCCCGAAATTATGAAGCTGAACTTCTGAAGGTAGCAGGAGCTCAGGAGAATTTTTGAGGCTGCAAATCTACCTTGGCGACTCCATTGTTGAAGAATTCGAAATTCATAGATTCATGGTGATTCCACTGCAGTTATGAAGGACCCAAATGCTACCATTCTTATTTCAAGGTATGCATGCATAAATTTTTCAGGAATTCATGGTTTCCCAAATCATTTTCCCAAGGATGCATATTTTTTAAGGAATGGTCCAAAATTCAACGGAGAAGATTTGAGTTTAACTGTGAAGCATATATTAGATTTCTGTGATTTTACCGAGCTTCTTAGAGTTAAACATGAGGATGTTTGCATTATGTTGTTCTATGATTCATTTCAAGGGAAATGTAAACGGTGGATTGAAAGCTTTCCCGCCAAATCCATTAAGTCATTTGAAGAATTTTGGTTTATGTTTTTGGAGGAATGGATGGATAGATCAGATGTGGTGGCAAACTCTCCTTCAGTTCAAAGTTTTAAACAATGGAATGAGGATCATATCAATGAAGGAATAGATGAAAATTTTTCTTTGTCCTTGTCTTCATTTTTAAAATCATTTGAGTGCAAGACAGAAGATAAGATGAAATTTTTGGATGAATTTGCTAAAGACATTGAGAAAGATATTGAACGTTTACAAGGTCAAATTCAATCATATAGTCTTCAAGGTTATGATCATTCTTTTCAAAAGATTTCTATGGCAGCACATAAGGAGAGGGTGTTGTTTCCTTTCCCTTTCATGATTGAGGAAGAGTACACTGTTATTGAAGATCAGTTTGCACAGCCAGAAAGTTACAGGAATCATCAAGCTGATCATGTATTATGGGATCCTATAGCTGAATACATGGAAGAGTTTTACTCTCCAGTGTTTCAGCTTTTCTATGAAGATCAGAGGAAATTTCAGTGGCAGTGGTCATCACAATATCATAGTGGCTCTGAACTCCGATGCAGTCAAAAAACTCAAATATCAGATAAGACAAATGATTGGCTACATTGGAAATTTCACATTGATTGAGCTAAAAGAAGTTTGAATGGATAGGGTAGATAGGTAGGAAATTGCAAATAAGCTCAAGGTTGACTGAGCATTTTTCAGTAGATGTAGATGTCTTTCTCCTACAGTGATCATCAAGCTTAAGCCCGAGGCGAAGGCCCAAGAAGCTTGAAGGGGATGCTTTTCAAGCAAATGTGCGTTTTTCATAAGAAGATAACACACTGGAGCTACAGGTTCTTAGTGTACCACAAGGGCACACTATCCCAAGTGGAGCCGTTGTTATCACTTCAGGAAAAAATTTAAATTCTAGGCATCAATTTAAAAAAAAAATTGTCAAAAGTTGGGATGTTTATGGCTTTGTTTTTAGACCAAGAAGGTACATATAGTTTATTCAAATCACTGGTCCAATTGCTCCTGAACGACGTAACTCAAAGTGGGCCACGTGAGCAATTATTTACGCTTCCTCTACTTAAACAAGTGCCAAATCTCATAAATATCTTATCAGGATGGATGAGATGATGTCTCGGATAAGATCAACAAATTCACTGGCTTATTAGAGAGATTTGGCATTTGAACAGGGACCACATGTGGATGTTTTCTGGGCCAATTTCTAGAAGCGCGGAAGGTGTTGCATTTTTTCAAAATAATCAGCGAAGTGTGGCATGGTGGTGGATCACTTTTAGTTGCTGTGTCATTTTCCTGTGTGTTTGGGACTTGCTTCGCATGTACAACTGAATGCCATTCTCATTCCTATTCCCATTCCCATGGCTCCTCTGCATGGCATTTGGCTGTTAGTGGCATTAGCGACATCACCGCCAGTCCTGCTCCTCCTCACAGGGCCTCCAGATGGGAGGTCAAGGCCGCTGACTATTTCTCTGGCATTGCCACCGCCAATTCCAATGGGGCCACTGGATTTTCTAGAAATAGAGGCAGAGTTAGCGCCAAAACTGTAATCGAGGCTTGTGCTCTGGCAGTCTCTGGACAGCCCTTTGAGGTCGTCTATTATCCCCGTACTAGTACTCCTGAGTTCTGTGTTAAAGCCAAGTCTGTGGATTTTGCGCTCAGGATTCATTGGAGTCCCGGGATGCGGTTTAAGATGCCCTTCGAGACTGAGGACGCTTCAAGGATCAGCTGGTTTATGGGTACCGTTTCTTTTGTACAGTTTGCAAACCCTGTTCTTTGGCCTAATTCGCCTTGGCGCCTTCTTCAGGTAACATGGGATGAGCCAGATATATTACAAAATGTGAAAAGAGTGAGCCCATGGTTCGTTGAGTTGGTTTCCAATATGCCACCAATTCAAATGACTCCTTTCCCTTTACCAAAAAAGAAGCTAAGGGTTACTCACTCTCCAGATTTATAGCTTGAAGGGCAAGGAATCATGGGGCTTCAAATGAGTACAGTCAGCAATAACCTGCTAAGGCCGATTCATCCTTGGCATGGTTTTTCAGACAGTGTTCCTGTGGGCATCCAAGGAGCCAGGCATGATCGCATTTATGGGATCTCTTTATCAGATTTTTTTTAGTAACAAAGGTCAAAAGCGGTTGTTCTTCAAGCATCCATCTCACCAAGAGCAGGGGGTTATATCGAGCCGTGTCTCCACAGATCTTAACATAGGAAATTCTCCACGGAATGATGGCTCTGGTATGCAGAGTAGCCCTTCTTCATTCTTGACAGCAAGAAATTCATCACAAAATGAACAAAAAACAAGTAGTGGGTCGGGTAGTAGCTCAACCACAAAAGCCTCATCCTTTCTGTTGTTTGGAAAGCCAATACACGCAGCACCATCTCCTAAATCTTACAATCAACAGCAATCTGGATTGAGCTCCTCAGATGGGGCAACTTTTCACACGTTTACTGAGAATGGTTCACCAGGGCTAACCAGTGACACCTCAAGTAATGGAAATCAAGAAGCTTTAGAAAGGGTGCAAAAATTGATCACACGAGGGAGAGATGGGACTAAATTATCTGAAAATTATGGGTTACGACTTTCCAATGGGGAGAGCCTGGATTTTGCAGGAACCAAGGGTATCAGAAGTCTTCAATGGTTTAAGGAACAAGCTTCGACTCTAAAGCTGGAGAAGGATAAACTAGAAAATACATTTGAAGACAGCATCGTTCATTGTAAAATATTAAAAGAGACTGAAGAAGTTGGTCGAACTCTCGACCTTTCATTGTTTTGTACATATGAGCAGCTCTATGACATGCTGGCAAAGATGTTTGGTATTGAGGAATCAGAGTTGTCAAATCGTGTCCTCTACAAAGGTTTGGGCGGATCTGTGAGGCATGCTGGAGATTTCTTGGGATGAACTCTATTACAGTACGGACAATTGGATATAGTATCTTTGCTACAATCTTCAACATTGGATGGGCTGCTACTCAAGTCTCTCACATGGCAATGGTGCATCACAGCAAATTCTACTAGTAGGGTGGCTCTCAGCAGTTGTCGTAATGCTTTTACCATGGTTGCAAACCTTTTACTTTTTGCAATTGCATTCATCGTGTTCAAATTTATATCAGGCAATGATTCTGTTGGCATTGAGAAACAGTATCGCTAGATTGCAGTTTTATCAATCATTATTGGCAGCCTTTTTGTGATCATATTTCATCTTGGGGTTAAAGAGCCAAGGTTGCAACATCACAAAGAACCGAAAAGTTTGAAAAGGATTTCATGGTTTTACTGGTTCAAAAAGGTTTTATATTATCAGGTTGCTTTGGTTTATATGCTTGCTCGAGTTATAACAAATGTTTCACAGGCTTTGCTTGCTTTTTACCTTATAGATGATCTACATATGCATGAGTCCTCTAAGGCTGTGGTGCCTGCTATTATTTACATTTGCAGCTTCATGGCCTCCATATTTTTGCAGGAGTTAAAATGGACTGGATATCGACTTAAATCCTTTTTCACAGTGGGTGCAATTCTATGGATGTTTTCTGGGGCTACAATCTATCTTCTGCCAAGTAGTATATGGAGCTACATATATTTGATATCATTAGTTATTGGTGTGGGCAACGCATTAATCATGGTAACTGCAATCAGCATGGAAAGTATTTTGGTAGGAAAAGATCTCCGTGGATGTGCATTTGTTTATGGTTCACTGAGTTTCTACTTCTGTGCGCCTTCAAAAGATCAAGTCTCAGATGCCACCTGTTCAAATTGCCCCTGTTATTAAAACTCTGTTCACTATTCTAAGGAATGTCATGGATCGTTTAAATGAAACTAAATCCAGTTGCTTGCGCAAGGCTGATCTTATATTTCAATGATCCATTCCAAAGTATTAAATTGTTCTACAAAGGAGAAGTCGTTGTTCTTGTGTGTACTGGGGGTAGATGCTCGTGTTTCTACAGCAGTTGCAACACTAAGACACCTTGAAAATTCACCTCCTTGTCATATTGCATCATTTGAAGATACAGCAAAGCCAGCGGGAAGAATTTCCTTAAGGCAGTCACACATCAAGTAAGGTTTTGTTTCAGATTTTGATGGTCTTCCTTGGTATAATCTTTCTTGAAGAATTATACATTTCCATTCAGTTTTGAGAGGCCTTGGAGCAGTTGAAAGAATGTTTAAATAGCAAGAGGCCCAAAATAGCAAAATTTTGGTTTGAAACTGTGTTTTTGAAATCACACAGCAGTTTCGTAGTGCGCTACGAAACTGCTGAAGCTAAGACAATCTAATATCAGACAGCTTAAAGGCGGTCTTATCTTCACAAATGGAAAACAGTGGACAACACATCAATAAATCAGGTTTCATAACAATGGACAGCACATCAAAACGTGGCCACCGTCATATTTTGAGGGACAACAACAAAAAACCGACTTATGAAGATTCGAAGACCATAAAGCCGAGAAGCAAGGACAGTCTCCTAATTTTTATGAACAGTGAAGAAGATACAGCATCCAAGGTCAACATGGAGCATTAAACACCCATCTCCGCCAAACTGAAAGAGAACCAGACGTCAAAGAAAGAAATAATCTTAATTAAGGCCATTATGCATGTAATATGGAGTTAGAGTCATAGTTGATTTAGAACTCTTTAAAACTCTAGTCAGTACTTTATTGCATTTAATAGTTAGTTAAACAGCTGATAGGTGTCATTAGAGATAGTTATCGAGTTATCAATTCCCCTCATGCTGGAGGAGGAATCTCGATCAGTTAAAATAAGAGCTCTATATATAGCTGAAACAACAAGGTAATCAGGGTTGGAAATTTGATAGTAGAAGTACTATTTTAGCTTATGTAAAGACCATTTTCAGTAATATAAATGATCTGCTTTTCTTCTCAGGATTCATGAAGGATTTGTCATGTTCAGAATGTGTGAGTTGTTTTGTTCTTTCCTTAATGTCTTTTTACAGTTGCATGGATGCATAATCACTCAGAATTCACTGATTGTGCTCTGACTTCCTGTATGCATGTGTGAACTGTGGTTTTATGTAAGTTGTATTCTAAACATTTAAATGCTAAGTGCCCTGACTTCTATGTAAAGGTAGTGTCATTGTTTACTGAAGTATGATTGACTCCATAGGACCAATGGAAACTTGTGTAATGTTTATCCAACCTTTATATTTGTCCATGTTGTTACATCACAAGAGTTAGCCATCTTATCATTAATCAAAACCAATAACCCTTTTGAGAGAGCCCTCTCAGGCTAAGGAGGCTAAGCCTTAGTCAAAAGCTTGGTTTGAAATAGTTACTTAGAGTCGACCTGACCAGCAGCCTATCAGGCATGATTTTGAGATAACAGAGAGAACAAGAAGGGTTTATAGATGAATTGCACTAGGGTAAGAGATGGGATTGCTATGTTTGTGGGAAGAACAGCTTCTTTTCCATAAACTAAAGCAAAAGGAGAAGAACCAATAGATGCCTTCTGTGTAATTTTGTCTGCCCATAGAGAAAATGTCAATGCTTTGTGCCAATTCCTATGATTTTGGTCAATAGTCCTTTTGATAATTTTGATAAGATTTTTGTTCGTTGATTCTGCTAATCCATTACCTTGTGGATAATAGTTGGCTGAATATTTTAGCTTAAAACCTCAATTTAGAGCAAATTATACCATTGCATTTCCAGATAAGTAAGATGCATTGTCAAACATTCAAGCTGAGGGCAAGCCAAACCTAGGAATTATGTACTGATCAATGAAGTCCATAATGTTTTCTGTATTGGCTATCTTTAAGGGTATATCTTCTACCCATTTTTGAAAATAATCAGTGGCTGTAAGGATGAATCTATGCAGTTTGGAAGAGTTAGGAACAATCTCACCAATTATGTTTGATCCCCATTGTTCAAATGGTTGTTGGATGTTCACTGGCTACAAAGGGAATGCTGGCTTCCTTTCTCTTCCGACTGTAGTTTGACAAGTTTTACACTTTCTTGCATATTCATGTGCATCCTTAAATATTTTTTACCAATAATATCATGCATGTGGGATATTGTGAGTTGTGGTATTTCCTCTGAAATGTCCTCCAGTTGGTCTATCATGTAATTCATGCATCACCTTTTTAGCTTCAGGTTTCTCCAATCATCTTAATAATATTGAATCATGATTTTTTCTAACAATACATCATTGACTAATTCATATTGATTTAGTTTCAACCTTGTTGCATGTTTTGTTTTATAATTAATATGCATAGGATCATATTCGTTCTTTAAATAGAATTTCAAATTAGCATATTATGATTGTGTATCATTGAGGATTACCTCTGATATTTTTACTTCATTACCTTGATCTTCTTCTGGTGATAACTGGGAAGCTCTTGTTAACATCCTGCAAAAACCTTGGCCCCTAACAATTTTAGTTGGTCGGATTTCTACATCATATTCTTGAAGTGTAGTAACCCGATTGGCTCTTTTCTCCCCTACTTCTCTTTAGATTAATAATTGTCTCACTGCGGGGTAGGGTACTATTATCTTTGTATGGGCTTTAAAAAGAAAAGGTCTGAAATGTTTCAATGTTTTAAAAACAACAAATTCTTGTTTCTCAACAGCTGAATCATTTAACTCGACACCTTGCAAGTTAGAACTAAAAAAAGAGATAGGTGCCTTGATATTTTCATCGTTCAAATGTGTTAGAACTGTTGCATATGATGTATCGAATGAAAAAGTATATAATACAAAAGGTTTGAGAAAGCCAGGAGTTGTCAGCGAAGGAGCATTAATAATGGTTTTTTAAATAAACTCAAATGACTCCCTTTCATGTTTGTCCCATTTGAAAACTGTGTTTTTTTGTATCATTGTTTGAAGGGGTAGGACAATCTGTGAAACATCTGAAACAAATCTTTTTACAAAATTAATTTGGCCTAGGAACGATCGCATGGTCTTTTTGTTATGTGGGAGAGGAATCTTTTCGATCTCTTGGACTCTATCGGGATCAACGCAAATCCCTTTCTTGGACACTGTAAACCCAAGGAGTTTGCCTTTCGGTAAAGCAAAATAAGATTTTTTTGGATTTAAGGAAATGCCATATTTCCTGAATCTTTCAAAAGTGTGCTTCAAGTCACTTAAATGATTGTTCCTATCCTTAGAAAAGACTACGATGTCACCTAAGTAAATAACAACTAACTTATTAATTAGACCTTTAAAAGCAATATCCATAGCACATTGAAATGTAGCACCTGCGTTAATGAGCCCAAAAGGTATCTTCTGATAGGCATATGTTCCCCACTTGGTCCTGAATGTTGTCTTTAATCTGTCATCTGGATGCATAATAATTTGAATATATCCTGAGAATCCATCTAGAAAAGACATTAATTCGGAACCTGCAACTGATTACAATATCTGTTCCATGGTAGGCAAAGGAAATTTGTCTTTTTGACAAGCTTTATTCAGGTTCCTAAAATCGATACAAATCTTAATATCACCGTTATTTTTCCTTATAGGCACCATATTCGATATCCACTTAGAGTGTCTCACGGGGAAGATTATTTTGGCTTTCAAAAGCTTGTTCAATTTGGATTTGATTTGACTCTCAAGGTTTGGGTGAATTTTGTGAAGCTTCTGTTGAACTGGTTTCTCATTCGAAGTCATAGGTATGGTATGTTTAATCACAGAGGTATCATAGGTTTTGAGATCTGCGTAATCCCAGGCAAAGACACTTTTGTATGTTTTCAACAACGTATTGAATGATATTCTTTCTTCTGATGGCAAGACAAGACCTAGGTTGACATTTTGAGGTTTTTCAGTTGACCCTAAGTTTACTACTTCAAATCTCAAAGAACTTTGAGTTTTGGAGTTAGTAACTTTCTTGAATACTTTAGATCATAGAGATCTTCCATCTTAACTACAGACTTCGAGATTGGGTTTTGATTCTGATCATTTTTTATTTATAGATCATGCTCTTGTTCAGCTATGATATGTTCCTCATAGGACCCTTTTGATGTAAGGAAATTAACTATATCTGCATCGTTATTGAATTCTCTCCAATTTGTTACATTATCAGGAATAGGTGGCCTAAATACTAACTCTATTGAAAATATGTCTGGACTGGAATCTTCTGAGGGTATAAGTTTGGATGCCACATTAGCAAGTCAGCGCTTGCATTTTGCAGTCTAGGAACCGAAGAAATGTTAAAAGCAGAGAAGTGAGAAGTCAAATTCTGGGCTAATGATTGATAATGGTTAAGTTTCCCAGAGACATAATGAATTGTATTTCTTACCTGCTTCACAATTATTTCAGAATCACCATAGACTTGCAGATATTTGACATTAAGGCCAATGGCTTTGTAGATTCCTTGGATCAATGCTTCAAATTCAGCGACATTATTGGTGCACTGAAATTCAAGTCTGCAGGCTAACATGGTTTTCTCTCCTTATAGATTGATCAAAATGCATTGTGAGCCTGCTCCGTCTTCAAATTTGAAACCATCAAAATAGAAAGTCCAGAACAAACAATTATTTGAAATTTTATCTACTAAATTTACACACTTGGAAGCATTTGTTTATGAAAAAAATCTATTTGAAACACTACGACATTATCTGGAAATGGATACCTCTGAGCATTAAGGGATCCAAAAAATGACTCAGTCGAGTAATTTCCAATGATGTTATTGGTGAAGGCAACAGGTTCATTGCTTCCCTCAAGGTCAGTGGATGTATATTTCATGAACATTTCTTGGTCTACCCTGATTTGGTTTGGTCTACCATTATGTGGCAACCACATGTGAGACCAATCAGTTGCGAAGTAACCATGCAACTTTTCTGACCAATCCCTACGTAGGATTAAACCATAAAATTCAGAGATATCAACCACTAAAATATCAATTATTTGCGAAACTTTTGGATTAGAGGAAAGCCTAATTGAAACTGATGTTATTTCTCCAAGTACCTCTACTTTTGTCCTATCTAATTGAACTATGTGTACCGCAGATTTTTGAGGCGTAATATTCAATTTGGTGCACACAGCTCTTGGCATAGTATTTGAAGAGGCTCCTAAATCAACAAGATAGTTATGAACATTCATGTTAAAAATTTCGTAAGTGAGCAGAAATAGAGGAATATGATAAATAGATCTATCACTGATTATGACTAAAGCTAAAGGATCTACTTTGTTGGAAGATGATGGAGGTTTTCCGATATTGTAGGCAGCTTGAGTAACTACAACAGATGGCAGAGGGGATACAGGAACTGCTTTTAATTCTCTTGATAAAATTTTATGTTGTTGCTTGAGCTTAGTGAGTTCATGCAATGAAGTGTTTGCTCTAGTATTTTTCATATCTTCGACTATGTTGTATTCCACTATATCTGAGATTACCAATGTTTTGGAAGCATTTGGAGGATCTAGTGGAATAGAGTCAGTCTGACTAGTCTTAAACTTTTTAGTTACTGTTTTCTCCTTTACAAGGGTAGCATATTTTTATTTTTGATTTGTGATAGCCATGTCAAGAGAGTTTTTGCTCCTTGTAGTCAATGGCATAGCTTGTGCCTCTTCTTCAATTCAGACGATGAAATCCCACATTCCATTTAATTCAACTTCTTCTTCTGTTTTGCTTCCTCTTCGGTTGGTGAGTCTTCTTCTATTTCTTGATAAGACTCAGCATTTGAAATGGTGTTCGGGGGTTGTGATGCAAAAGAAGGATTCCTTTTAAACGAGCGAAAAGTTTTCTTGGGAGCAGAGGATTCTACAACCTGCTTCTTGATTTCGACCATTTCATTAGACATCTTCTTTAATACTTTCTGCAGGCCTTCAAGATCGAAAGGGTCCTTTGAAGCTTTCTTTTTTAGAATCATCCTTAAATGTTACTTTCTTTGACTTCCTCTCAATTGTTTGTGATCTATTTTCCAAAGCTATAATCCTTCTTTCCACATACAGGGCTTCTTTCATGTTTTCTACAAGGGTAGCCTTATTGGCTCTATCTACAAAAATTGCAATACTAGAGGGAAGAGACGATATGTACCATTCTATTTGTACAACTACAGTAGGTTTTGAGGCAGCTGGGATTTTATTTAGCAACTTGTTAAATCTGGAGTTGAAGTCTTTGATCCCTTCATCTAAGTTAGATTTTAAATTATAAAGATCATTGATCAAGGATGTTATGGTCCTATCATCACCAAATTTTGCAAGAAATACTTCTTGAAAAGTATCCCAATTCCTAATTGAACCTGCTGGAAGGGAAAAATACCAAGATCCAGTAGATCCTTGGAAGGAATAAGGGAATATTCTGATTACGACATCTTCATGTGCAACTCCATTAAGATTCATGGCCAACATAAAGTTATTTATATGTTCTTCGGCTGAAAGAGCATCGTTGGGGTTGTACTTGGGTAGCCATTTTTTCTGGGTTTGTTGGGAGTGCATTTGGTTTTGCAACCAAGACAACACCAGGGTTTGTCCAAGGTTGAGCGGGTTGATTGGCCATAACTTGAGTTGGAGACTGAGAATATGGGAAGGTTGGTCCATAAGTAGGTATAGATGGCAAAGAACTTACTACCGGGTTAGTACTACTAGTGGCAATACTAATTGAAGAAGTGGATGGTTGAGAAGTTGTGGATCGAGTAGAAGTGAATGGGGAAGTGAATGGATGGAAAGGTGATGTGATCTCGCTGGTATCCGATTCAGATCTTGGTGAGGAAACTTTCCTACGTCGTGGAGGGATGGGGAACTTGAAAGGGGTTACTCCAAGCCTTTCACTTTGCAATCTAGTTAATACATCAGTTTGTTGTAATAAGGAAGTAACACTTTCATAAAAAACTTCGGGCCTCTGTGGCTTCTCAGTAGAAATGGATATATGTTCCAATTTTTGTATCAAAGAATGGACTTCGGGAGACTCAGGAATGTAATATGGGGAAGGTGGTTGTCTTACTACTTCAAGAAACGAGGGAGATGTTTCTGTAACTACAGATTTCTTATCAGGAGATCCTGAACAAGATTTAGAAGGGGTAGAAGTTGTGGAGGAGTTTTGACTCATATGAATGTTTTTCAACTGATCTTTGGGTTTATATGCCATTCATAGTCGGATGGCCCTCCTTCTAGCGCCAAAATGTTGAAGGCCTCATATTTCTGCTACCCCAACATGGGGGATAACCACCCGATCCAGAATTTAAGACAACTCATTTTCCATTTAAAGTGGTGGCTCCGACTAGGGATAATTGGACCAGTTTCCTAGTGTGGGTTTTAAGATGAGAGTGGATGGTTCATGAGCATTTGCAATAGAATAATGATAATCTAAATGACCTATTCTATCATGCAAATCTTCTAACTAACTTATTCTAATATACACCTAGGTATTTCTATGTGGTATGCGATCTACAAAGATATCTCCTTAACATGTGATAATAAAGATTAATCACACATAAACAAAGATGATAGTGTATAAGATAATTTCTTTGACTAAATAGTTAGTCAAAGAAATTTATAAAATATATCGCATATATGATGAATTATATATATGAAAATTAACAATTTCAGCTAGGCATCATACAATAGTGCAATTGACGCTTAACAGAAAGAATAAATCTCACATTCAATTCATGAAAGTAAAGTGTTGTCACTAATTAAAAAAAAAATGAATCAATCATACAAGATAATAGTACCATCTGTGTGAAGTTCTGCTCATTTAACTAATGACATGGATCAACGCCTTTCTTCAAATCAAATTATCTCCCAAGAACACAATAGTGCATCAACAAAGGAAAGTAGTCTCATATCTAAAAAAAACGATCATGTTCCATAATTTCGCCAAAGAATTCACAAACTTACAAAAGTGCATTCTTTGCAAATGTTTTTCATAAAATTCTAGACCCTTCTCTAAATGCATGAGAAGCGCATAAATACTATTCTAACTAATGTGCAAAAATAGATTATACAAAAATTTGAGGAGGTTTCAAACAACCTTCCTCCTAACTAGTTGATTAACTCTAAAAATAAGCAGTGGCTTGATGAGAAGAACTAATATGGTGATTTGTTGTCTGCCAATTTGTCCTTCAAATCACATATATCAATCATTGGTTTGAGTTGAGGAGGTGCCCCAAAATGTGTCCTGAGTTGTCCCGTGAAAATCGCATCGGTGAGAGGTGGCAACATCCGCTGAGTTGAATAAAGTGAGCAGTTAAGGTTCATAATCTGGTTGTGCCGCTTCACGAGATATTGCCAATACGACTCCCAGTTGGTCTTGATCAATTTTGCGATTGCTTCCCTTTAACTCTCTACCTTTTCCTACCAGTTTTTATGCAAAGTACCTAAATCGGGCATTTCTTTTAGATTGCCTTCCTTTAGAAGGTTGGTGAAAAATAGAGTGTGGTTCACCGCCTTGCTTATATTCTTCGATACCCCAGT
Organism: Pinus taeda; assembly: GCA_000404065.3. NCBI lineage: Eukaryota > Viridiplantae > Streptophyta > Pinopsida > Pinales > Pinaceae > Pinus > Pinus taeda. Next base: position 102,305 of record APFE030095233.1, read on the forward strand.
TCCCCTTGCTACTTCTAGCTCAACTTGCTTGATTCTCGCATCCCAATCTGTGAAAAGAACGTCTTTGTGTGTCTCCTCGATTTCAGGCAGATTGGCTTTCCTTCCGTCTTCTATTTCCTGCCATTCGATGAACTTTGAGATTCTGGTGTTGAGATCAGTAAACTCGGTTCTTTGGTCGATCACCTTATTTGTTAGTTGGTCGCTAGTGATCAGATAAGGAGTAATGTATGACATCTTTTGACAGAAGTGATCTTGTTGTTTCATTAGGAGGGAATTTAGTTCCAACACCTCTTTAACGAACTCCTCGGTAGTCGTAACATCCTTATATCTTTCCATGGCTTGCTGCAATTCTTGGAGTTGCATGTTTTTAGACGATATATTGGCTTTGTGGCTTATTTTCAGGACCTTCATGCTCTGCTGCGATTGGGCAAGTTGCTCAACTCCTTACCTATTCACACTTGCTTTCTTTGTTTTGAGTTGTTGTTCGAGTTGTGCAATCCTCTCTTCCTTTTCTCTCAACAAAGTAGAGACTTCAGTGGCTTTGTCCATGGTGGTCGTTTCATATGCTCCCATGAACTGTGACAATCTATTCAATTTCTCAGCTGGGTTGAAAGGAATGTCCCTCCAAACTATGTCCATTGGCTCGTTTCCAGGTGGGAGCTCGGGTGTTTCTACCCTTTTCCTTTTCTTTTTCTTCTTACTATAGCCTTGTGGAGCAGGTTGTAGAACACATCAAGTGGAGGGATTTCGGTCACTTTCAAGACAATCTCTTATGTGGGCAGAGCAAGGATAATCTCAATCTGCTAGGATGTTATCGCCTGCTAATCCATAGACTTGGACTCTGTATTCTCCTAAATATGCAAAGGATTTTGACACTCCAATGTCTCTTGGGTATCTATCATTTTGGGAGTGTCTTGTAGTTTCTAATTAAATTGATCCCACTTCTGCTCCAAACTGCTGCCTTTGACCTCTGAACTGATTTCTTTAGGTGGGGTGCTCATAAACTGTTTCTCAGCTGACTCCCTGCTAGACTCTGTTGTATTATCTGTGTCTTGGGCCTTCCCAGTCTCTGGTGTTTTCTTAATATTCACCTGAGACGCTATGCGAGAACTATGTCCTTCACTATTAACAATCACACTTGGTGTAGGCTTATTTTCGATAGTGCATTGGGATTACTTCGAACCTTTCATTTCTGAATTCCCAAAATCTTTCAAAATTTTCAAGGCTTAAGTTCGTTTTAGCCCATTCGAACGCTTGTTCGAAGGACTCGATCGACTGTAACAGATCTTCCAAATCATTATCCTCATGGTTGTATGGCTTGAGCTTTACTGCAGTAGTGATGTTATGTGCTACCTTTTCTGGATCAAATTTCCTTTTCAGCAATGTATGAAGCCTTAGGGCTTCCATGTTTACTGACTCCTTAATGGCATGATTAAAATTTTCTAAAGAAAAATAACCGCACTTGATAGAAAAAGAGGGCCATAATAACTTCTTGTTTTCTTTGAGAACTTTAGTTAGGCCTTTTCCCATGGTCTAGTGGGTGATTTCCCTTACTAACAATTTATCAGAAACATACAAAGGAAGGACATGTGGGTCGGATGTGCTACCAAAAACCCTAATGTAGGTAAACCATTCTTCAATAAAATATTTTCCGATAGCTCGAAGGTCTGTTGCGGCTTCTTGGGAAAACCTGGGGGCTTTCTTATCGAAAATTATTTGATGCGGGGGAAAAATAACAAAATGACATATTTTATAGAAATGGGTTATATAATAGGATTCCCATATTTGCTTATGACTGAGATGGATAGGGTAGGGGTCTTGTAAGGTCCATTTCCAACCCATGGTTAGAAATGTAGTGCAAAAACAGATGGCGTCCCTAATGTAGTCACTAAAATAGAATGGGGGAAGGTTCTCTGGGGAGGAGGCTCTCTTCTCTCGATATTCGGTAATGATGGCGGCTAGGTTATCAGATAGGATGGTGGCCCAATTCATGATGTGGGAATTAACGTAGGTATCAATCAAAAGAATCCATTCTATGGAAAATTTAGAATTATTGGGAAACCCAAATAGTCTACATAACATAGCAGGTGCATAGTTGTAGGGGTTTGCCAAAGAGGCTATAGCATACATACCCGATTTTTCAAATTTGAATTTGTTGTCCAATCCTCTCCAGCCCTGAATCAACTTGAAGGGGTCTAGGTTCTTCTTTGCGAAGCTGGCCATATATGTCTTTATCATATTTATTATGAGGATCAAGTATATGGTACATTTTCTTCATGTCCTCTACTCTGAATGATCCCATGAGTTCCTTTCTTGAATTATTGAATTGTCTATCTTCAATGGTGAGGTTTTCGATCACCCACCTGATCATATCCGTGTATGGGAGGATTTTACACCTCGCTCCTATCCTATGCAGGAAAGAACAGGCAGGGTCCTTGAATTGAAGCCCGGAAGGTCTTGTTGAGTCAGTTGTTGCTCTTGTGACAGTAATCTTGGGACGCTCATCCTCAAGCCTATTGTATATGACCTCCCAAGTTGTTTCTCCTCCATCAGCGTTGCACACTGTATCAGAGAATATGGGAGCCATCTCTGTAAACTCGGATTCAGCAATGCTCTGCTTTTTTTGTTTTTGCATCATCTTCCTTAATGACGTGCCTTTTGTAGTTTGCCTGAAATGGAAAAGATATATCAGCGCAGAAAATATTAGGCAATTAACATTGAAAGCTTTTCTGAAATGACTTTGGATCGTGAAAAAGGTTTAATGATATACTCAACGTTAACTACCCATAACTTGGAAAATGATTTGTTGAAATGTGGCAACAAGAATATTCCAATTTTAAATTCTCCTTGAATTAAAATTGTGAATTAAAATTCGAATTTAGTCTCACCAACTGCTTGAAAAATAATTAATTCATTCATCTTGAGTTAATTAGTTGGATAAATTCAAGTTAGAAGTCTTTCTGAAGTAATGCAACACTTATCCCTTAAATTAAGGAAATTATCTCTTAATTAAGGAGATACGATTGAGTTATATTTGTGTTGTAATTAGTTAGCTCAGTTTACTGAAGTAAGTCCATTTAAATTAGTTCCAAACTGTTTGAGAAACTAATTGTGAGTTATCAGTCAGTTGATGCATGCATGCACTTAACTAGTGTACTCTAGATAACTGAAGATTCTCTCATCATTAATTCATGCATGTCTATTCTGAGAAAGACCCAATTGAGATTAAAGACAAAGACAGTGTACTACCAGTGGCATCTGTTCTCTTATAAAGAAAACTCATGCATGCAATCACGACATTCATTCCTTCAGAATTGCGCAGTTTTACAGGGTGAGAGATCAGTGTTTCACTTGGTAGCAGGAGGATCAACCAAGAGAAACTGCACAAGGAAATAGGAGCTTGGAGGGTAGAGGAGAAGGCTTATGAGAAGTCTATTTTTCCTGTGAGCATCTGTGAGGATTGCACTGAGAGCTGGCTAGCTGTGAGAGCTAAGGCTGGGTGTAATTCTGAGATATTTCCAACTTGTATGATAATACAGATAGTGGGGTTTTTAGATGAGGCTTTCCCCTGAGTATTCTTTTGTGTTTCATGTGCATTGATTCTTCTTCTGGTTATATGTGTTCAGCTTGATCTTGCTCAAATCTTTTATGCTTCTGCAAATTGATTGTAGAAGTAGGTTAAAGTATTTTGCTTTGGTTATATTGCATTATCAGGTTAATCAGAATTTCTACATGGTATCGGAGCAAAGGTTATCGGAGCTGTGAACAGTATATAGAGAAGAGAATTCGAAGTTTGAAGTTTGAGGTTGCAGGTGAAAAATCGAATTCTTATCATACTACAAGGTTGGCCAATGGAGTTCAATGGCTTGAGACTTGAGTATACCTTGGATGGTAGCTTGAATTGCATAGCATGGAAAGATCGCATGGAGGTTGTATTAGAAGACAACCGCTTGAAGGAATTCGTTGATCAAGAAATCCAAAAACTAGCTTCAACCAATGCACAAGAGTTGGCTGAGTGGAAGAAGTGTGTGGCGAAGGCGAGACGGATCATCCTTGAGGAAGTTCGGGACCATATTATCTCGAGTCTCCCTGGGAAGGATACTCCATTTTCAAGGTGGAAGACATTAACGGACCTTTACCAGAACAGTAGCGACTAGAGGAAATTAGCGCTAAAGGATAAGCTTCGAAAAATCAAGATGGTGAAGCTCACCCCCTGCAGAGATGAGCTTAGCAATGTGGGAATAACTACTTCCGATGATGATATGGTGATCCTCGCTCTCCTTGGCCTTCCAAAGAGTTGGAATATCTACAAAGACTCTATGAATGGAAGGGGGAAACTGTCGGATTGGGAACCACTGTGGTCGGATCTCATGTAGCAGGAGATCAGGAGGACCACACAAGATGGTTCTTCATCCAAAAATGATGATAAATAAAATCTAGCCTTAGCAAGTAAGGCAAGGAAAGGGAAGGGAAAGGCTTCCCATTCCAAATCGAATTCGTCTCATGGAGGGAAGAAGGTTGACAAGTCTAAATTGAGATGCTTTAATTATCACATGATGGGACATTATGTGACTACTTTCCCATCGAAGAAGTCCAAGAAGGGATCCTCGAAAGGATCGGAAGGTGAGACATTAGCCTCTCAGTTTGAAATGGACTTTACCCTCATCGCATGTATGGTGTCATCGATGGTGGGTTGTGTTTGGTACCTTGACAATGGAGCCTCATTCCACATGACTGGCGATAAAAGTTTATTCATTCCTTGGAGGAGAAAGACCTCAAAATGTGCATAGAGATGGGTGACGATGGAAAGTATAGTGTTTTAGGAGTGAGCATGGTTGCCTTTTAGAGGGAGCATGGAGCTCCTCTCACCTTGACAGATGTGAAGTATGTGCCTGGACTGAAGAATAACTTGGTATCGGTCATGATGTTGGAGGAAAAATGTTGCGATGTTGTCTTCAATAAAGGAAAGGCATTCCTAAGACACACAGCGACGGGTCAGACCAAGAGGATTGGGATTCCGGTGAAGAATCTCTATAAACTAGAGGTAGATGATTGTGCAGCGTTGAGTACGAAAGCAGAATTGGTGCAAAGCCAAGACATTGGTGAATTGTGGCATAGGCAATTGGGCCATTTGTATCATGAAGCCTTGAAGATAATGCATTAGATATCTACAGGACTTCCCAAAGGTAAACTTGAGCAAGTTGACACATGCAAAGGTTGTACCTTGGGAAAGTACACCAAGTCTTCCTTTCATGATCGAGACAGTCGAGCAGAGGCTATCTTAGAGCGAGTTCATACTGATTTGTGTGGACCATTCTCGATGGCATCCACAGCGAAGCAAAGTTACTATGTGATTTTCGTTGATGATTTTTCTCATAAATGTTAGATTTATTTCATGTAAAAGGACCAAACCTTCACAAAGTTTTGTGAGTTCAAAGCTTTGGTCGAGAAAGAGTCAGGGAAGAAGGTCAAGGCCTTGAGAAGTGACAACGGTGGAGAATATGTCTCTCAAGAGTTTAAGGAATTCTGTGCAGTGGAAGGAATTAAACGGGAGTTGACGGCACCTCATAACCCATAGCAGAATGGGGTGGTCGAGAGGAAGAACAAAACTATTGTAGGGGAAGCACGGGCAATGTTGCATGACCAAGGCCTACCACTTCACTTGTGGGCTGAGGCATGCAACACAACGGTCTATTTGCATAATAGAAGCTCGCATCGTATACTTGGGATGAAGACACCAGAGAAAGCTTTCTCCGGTAAGAGACCATATGTGGGTTACTTTAGGATATTTGGCTCATCGGTATATTTCCATGTGACAAAAAATGCATGGAAGAAGCTTGAGTCAAAAACAGAGTTGGGGATACTTGTGGGGTACACACATACACCCCACAATTATCGGGTGGATCTGCCTACCAGTCGTAGGACAGTGGTTCGCAAAGATCTCAAGTTTGATGAGCAAAAGGCCATGTGAGTTTCCCTTGAGAGGGAGCTCCAACTACAAGTTGTGGAGGAACTATTGGTTCCTAAGGAGGAGGAGCCTCAGACTAATGTGGAGTAGCCGCATGCAGACGTTCCAGGAGTGGAGAAATCCACTCAAGCAGAGTCTTCCAAAGATGGACAAAAGCACACAAGAGAAGCTGACAAATTGTTGATGGATGCGAGAGAGAATGTGGGAGAACCATCTTCTCGGCGCAGACAGAGGAGGTCCCCTGAGAGGTACACTAGATACATGGCCCTTGTTGGGGAATGTGTTGAGACCGAGCCATCTTCCTTCGAGGAAGCAGTGCAACAGCCGATTTGAGTTGATGTTATGGTGGAGGAGTATGACTCCATAGTTTGTAACAGTGTTTGGGACGTGGTTCCGAGACCAGAGAACAAGTCAGTTGTGAGTTCCCGTTGGCTTTACAAGGTAAAGCAAGCTGTTGATGGTAGTGTGGAAAAACATAAGGCAAGATTTGTTGCCCGTGGTTTTTCACAGGTCGAGGGGATTGACTATGATGAGACTTTTTCTCCTGTCACAAGGTACTCATCTATCAAATCAATGTTGGTACTATCAGCACAAATGGGTTGGAAGATCCATCAGATGGATGTGAAGACTCCATTCCTCAATGGAAAGATTGAGGAAGAGGTGTACATAGAGAAGCCGGAAGGTTTTGAGACCTTCGATTGTGAGTCGCATGTGTGCCGACTCAAGAGAGCTTTGTACGCGCTAAAGCGAGCACCTCATGCTTGGTACACCAGGATAGACAACTACTTCACCAAGTTGGGCTTCACAAAGAGTGAAGCAGATGCGAACCTATACCACATCATGGTGAAAGGTAAGTTGTCGATCATTGTACTTTATGTTGATGATCTCATATTAACAGGTGATGATCAACTGATCATGTCTTGCAAGGAGGACCTTGCAAGAGAATTCGAGATGAAAGACATGGGTCTCATGCATTACTTCCTTGGTATGGAAGTGTGGCAGAAGGATGGGGAGTTGTTTGTGTCTCAGGGAAAGTATGCCAACGAGATACTCAGGAGATTCCACATGGAGAAGTGCAAGCACATGCAGACTCCTCTAGCAGGGAATTGGAGGAAGGAGGATGCTACTTCAGGAGAAGTAGTAGAGGCTACTATGTACAGGCAACTTGTGGGTTCACTTATGTACTTAGTGAACACATGACCAGATTTGTGCTATGCGGTGAACCAGCTGAGTCAAGCGATGGTTCAACCTACCAAGATGTTTTGGAAAAGCATGTATTGAGATACCTCAGAGGCACATCTCAGTATGGATTATAGTACAAACAGACAGAGGGAGTGAAACTACAGGGCTTCACTGATGAAGATTGGGCAAGGAGTCCATCAGATCGAAAGAGCACATCAGGAGGGATTTTCAACCTTCGGTTAGCTACAATTTCTTGGTACAGCAGGAAACAGAGGTCAATTGCACTCAGCTCGGTAGAGGTTGAATACATGGCTGCAAGTCAGGCATCAAGTGACGCCATCTGGATGCAGAAAATCCTAGTTGGGTTGTTTGATCAGAGGATGGATCCAACTGTGATCTATTGTGATAATCAGAGTTGTATCAAACTCTCTGAGAATCTAATATTTCATGATAGGTCCAAGCACATCGATATCTGGTACCATCATCTCAGAGACTGTGTAGCGAAGAGGATTATTTTGCTGCAGTATATTTCGACAAAGGAGCAAGATGCTGATATTTTGACAAAGGCATTGTCAAAGTGTAAATTCGAGTTCCATAGAGACAAGATCAAGGTGGCAGATAATCCCTTTCTTGTTGAGAGGGAGTGTTGAATTGTGACAACAAGAATATTCCAATTTTAATATTTCCTTGAATTAAAATTGTGAATTAAAATTCGAATTTAGCCTCAGCAACTGCTTGAAAAATAATTTAATTCACTTGAGTTAATTAGTTGGAAAAATTCAAGTTAGAAGTCTTTTTGAAGTCATGCAACAATTATCCCTTAAATTAAGGAGATTATCCCTTAATTAAAGAGATAATATTGAGTTATATTTGAGTTGTAATTAGTTAGCTCAGTTTACTGAGTTAAGTCTAGTTAAATTAGTTCCAAACTGTTTGAGGAACTAATTGTGAGTTATCAGTAAGTTGATGCATGCATGCACTTAACTAGTGTACTCCAAATAACTGAAGATTCTCTCATCATTAACTCATGCATGTCTATTCTGAGAAAGACCCAGTTGAGATTAAAGACAAGGACAGTGTACTATCAGTTGCATGTGTTATCTTATAAAGAAAACTCATGCATGCAGTCAAGGCATTCATTCCTTGAGAATTGCGCAGTTTTACAGTGTGAGATCAATGTGAGAGATTAGTTTTCCACTTGGTAACAGGAGGATCACCCAGGAGAAATTGTGCAAGGAAATAGGAGCTTAGAGGGCAGAGGAGAGGGCTCATGAGAAGTCTATTTTGCCTATGAGGATTGTACTGAAAGTTGTCTAGCTGTGAGAGCTAAGACTTGGTGTAATTCTGAGATATTTCCAACTTGTATGATAATACAAATAGTGGGGTTTTTCACTGAGGCTTTCCCCTGAGTATTCTTTTGTGTTTCATGTGCATTAATTCTTATTTTGGTTATATGTGTTCAGCTTGATCTTGCTCAAATATTTTAAGCTTCCGCAAATTGATTGTAGAAGTAGGTTAAAGTATTTTTCTTCTGTTATATTGCATTATCAGGTTAATCTATAGTCAGAATTTCTACATGATTAGCTCCCCTCGGGCCACTAAATATTTATTAACCTATCAATTTGTTTGTTTTTGTATTTAAAACGCAATTATTTCACACGCTTACCGCTCTTATTCACACATCACAATATTTAAACAGATACAATATAGCATTGTGCTTTCTATAAGGCGAAATGTGATTGCGATTGTTGCAATATCGCATTTCGCAAAGCATTAATGGGCGTTGTAGTGGCAGAGCTTAATTACTTGTGAAGTTTGTGAAGTGTGATTTGCAAAATGACAAGATGCTTATAATCGGGATATCGCATCGAGAGGTTTGATCACCACGCATCGCAATTTTTTAAAGGTGTTTTATGATAGTCACATGGAAAAGCATGATTTGCGATTTGCGATGAAGATCTCATCCTTGGGTTGTTTTGCAATATTTTTCAAGGCAATTTCTTAGAGTTAGCTTTTATTATCTTAAAACCAAAAATATAAAAAGGGTCCCCATTTATATCTCTAACCTTAGCTATTGTTATTTATAAATGGGGGGTTGTTTCATAGTACAACAGAGCCATATTAGTACTATCGATGGACGCATCATTGTATCTACCATACTCCCTATGCTAGAATGACCTCCATTGATCTGGGAACAATGTAACTGATCTGGGATTAGTATGAGTGGTTTGAGACACTCTCTTGTGATATTGATCTGGGATCAATAAAACTCACTTCGGTTCAGTAGAGAATGGTATAAGACATTCTCGATCGATTCTTCTTCTTCATGGTTCAGCAGACCAGACCAGACCAAACCTCAGCAGAGCATAGCAGTGTAGGGCATTGATGGCAGAGATAGTACAAATGGACAAATGAATCAGCGGATGGAGTTCTCCCTAGTTGAGAAGGAGTGTTAGAATTGGCAACTAGGGCCAAACTCCATGTGGGTCATCTTATTTATGGCAGCTGATATTCTTCTTAGACTCTTCTCATTGAGAGGTGTAGGATTGATCTAAAGATCATTCGATTCTGATAAGTATTCACGGAGATATGAATTTATTTGTGTTATGGGACAATTCATCAAGGTCGGCCAGTAACTAAACTACCCCCACTTGTGCTCCACGTTTTGATATAAATACAAGTGCCTTGCAAGTCATTTGTACACACAACTCTTGTGAGATTTCTTCTTCTCCACTTGTTTTGGGTTTTAGTGGAAAGAAGAATCTCTAAGGGAAAAACGCAGTCATAAAGGATGATGCCCTAAATGCAGTCCTAGAGGATGATGCCCTAGCCGCAGAGGGTGGTCTAACCACAGTCCAAGAGAGGAGATTTCGCCGCAATAAAGAGGCTCCTTCACAGCCTAAACCTGCTCCTATACACTGCACTAATCTACCCTAATACGTTGCTGAAAGGATGCCCTAATCCACTGTCATGAGGAAGCCTTAAATGTGCCCTAGCCTCAGATCTAAGGAAAGGTTACAACTGATGCAAAATGTGCCCTAGCCATAGGTATCATCACAGCAAAAGATACTTCTAATGCAAACCTAAAACGCAGTCATCTTAGCTAGCTATTAGGCCTAGTTTGAGGGCTAAACACATGATTATTGTGACATATTTTGAGGACCGAATGTTGTTGTGCTAGGCCACAGTCCATAGCATCATAACTGGGCTTGCGTAGGGCATCAAAGGGTTGTCATGTGCCCTAAGGTAGCAATGCAGCAAGGGAGAGTTTCTATTAAGGTATGACGCAGTCCTTCAAGGGTTGTTTGGAAGTCTGTTGGAGAATCGAAGGCTACAGCCATATGAAAGTTTGAGTAGCAAGTTTGATGTCCACCTAGTATTAGAATGACTTCCAGTGCAGCGTATAGAGAATACTCTTAACAGTGAACTATGCAGCAAATGATAAGATATGACAGTGTTGGAGCAGCATGGTGTGGAATGCTGCTACAACATGACAGACACCATAAAGAAGTGTAGCAACATGTTGTGTGTTGGGTAACAAAGTGCAACATTGTGATAAAAGGAGTGGCAACATGCTGAAGGCAACATGGTGTAGTATGGAGCAACAATAGTACAGTAGTGTTAATAAATAGGACAGTTGTGACATGGAAGCAAGTGCAGCAAAGTAAATAGGACAAATGTGACATGGTAGCAAGTGCAACAAACTAAATAGGACAGATGTGACATGGCAACAAGTGCAACAAAGTGAATAGGACAGTTGTGACATGGTAGCAAAGACACATGGGACAACAGTGCAACATAAGGTGCAACAGTGTGATGGGTACAACATGGCCATAAGGTCCAGCGTTGTGATGATGGGTGTGGCATGGTGCAACACAGTGAGGTGAAGCATGATGACGAGATGCAACACAATGATAGGTGGAGTCACCTTGGAGAATCAGTGGAAGTAGTGTGTCTTCAACTTATATCAAGTATCATCTTCTTAGAGATGATCTATGCTCTTATCTAGATAAGTCAAAGTGTTGACTTCTGTTGTAAATGTACTCTCTCTCTCTCTCTCCCTCTCTCTCTCTCTCTCTGTTGAACTATTGAAGAACATATAAGAAGAATTGATCAAGGTTTTCCCCACATTGGAGTTTGTCCCTGGCTAGCGCCACATCCTGTGTCCTCTTGTCTTGGCTTGTCTTCTACAATTTATGTTTATCTTCTATCTGCAGTTTACTTTAATGTTGATGTGATTGCTAATCTAGAAAAAATATTGAGCTAACTGTGAAAATTGAAATAAATTGCTCTGAGCATAGAACATACCTAAAATTAACAATAGGCTAATTCGAACTCCTTAGGAGGATATATATTGATGTTGAATACATTCATTTGGATCATCGCTTGACTTGGGATCTCTCTAATCATAGAGAACTTCACATTTTTTTCCTTCGAGGATAGTGTTTGGAGATGGATGAATTTTGATGTATGGATTTGGCCTATTTTTCTTGCCTTGGAGCTTTTTCTTGCAAACAAAATGTTGGTTGGATATATTCTCTAACATTGTAAGTAAATTTTGACGTTGTTATTCTTGTTGCTGCATAATTGAAATATGGAATTAAGCATGTTTTCGCTAATTTATGCATGCGCCAATGTTGTTTGAATGAAATGTCCAAGAGATTATTTGTCTTGATAAGCTTGTGTCATTTGCTTTAAAGTATAAATGCTTGAAGGTCACTTTTCTTTTCTTTCTTTGAACATTGGATGGAGCTAACTTTCCGAGCCTCCTTGATCAAGAAACCAAGTTATTACTCATCATCATGCTTGACTCCATATCCCCAAGTTAATTAGGCACTAAGCCCTAAAAAGGGTGGTTATCTCCTTCACCTTTTTCACCTTTTACCACTTTTTCCTAAGTCTAGCCCTCAAAGGTCACCTAAGGCATCAATTTCCTAGGAATTGACCCAACGAAAAATGTCCACTTGGCCCCGTGTGGTCCCACTTTTCAATAAAGATTACTTGTCAAGGACCATCTGGGAATCCAAGTTTCCCTAGGATTATAGGGATTGAGAACCTCGCCTATAAGCATATTCCTTCTCCCTCAACCCTCCAATCCTCACCCCTTACCCCTGGAGGAACAAGTCCCTTGCTTAAAGAGCAAGCAAGTTCCATTCTTCACTCCATCCTTGGGAAAGGGTTTCCAAGGTCACTACCCATTTATCCATTGACATATACTTTACAAGTGATCCCTACACTACCGAGACTCCTCCCATTTGTGAAAGTCTGTAAAGAGCGGGGAGACTTAGCTATGGTGACAATGCGCTAAGCCTCCACTGTTGGGCTTGACCTAGCAGTTTCCCTCTTAGGAACCCCTTTAGGTCCCCTGCTGGTTTGAGTGGTAACATGGCCCAATATAATATTTTAAAAATATAAATTAATATTAACAAATAAATATAAAAATGAAACAAAAGCAATGCAATATGCATGATATGCATGGCAAGGAGGCTAAATATTCTACAGTTTTGTCCTTCTCCAATTTCCCATCACCAAAATTTGTCTATGCCATCTATGACAAAATTGTAATTTTAAATATGATGACATCAGTGTTTTAAATGCAAAAATGGATTTCACACCCTCAAATAACCCCACTAAAACCAATTGCAATTTTGAAATTGATGTTTTTGAATGCAAAAGTGAATTCAGCAACCTCAAATATCCACACAAACTAATTGTGCAACGTTATAATCGAATTTACCTTCTCATTATTTTTTGCAACAAGAAAAGGTTAAGTTGTAACACATTTATAATATGGTAATAAGCGGGGGAATGGGGTAG